>MCJB01020516.1:438466-452621 GCA_002018475.1 Nicotiana obtusifolia
ACACACACACACACCCCAAATTACCATCTATATCTTAAAATGTCAGTCTACAAAGGATTCAACACCATCTCCATTAGCAGACACAATTAGACTCTGCCACTCTTACTACATTGAATCAGCACTATGTTAGGTTACATACATAATAACAGCTCAAGAAAAATGGGCAAAATCAGAAAGAGTAAAAGATGCAAATTTTACAACTTTCAGTAAAAACTGGAGAGCTGTGAATTACCTGAGGCTGCAAAAGAATTCTTTGTATCCAAAGCTAATGCAAAAGGTCCCATTTGAAGCTTTAATTCTCACCTCTTCACCCATAAACGCAACAGAAACTTGAGAACTTTTATCATACCATTTTCAAAATTTAGGAAAAAGAAAAAAGAAAAAGAAAATAGTCGAGAAATTCAAAACTATTAATGGGGTTGGGTTAAAATTACCAGTTATTTGGAAGTTGGAACTGAATGATAGCAGAGAGTTAGCTTCTGGTTCTTGAAAAGCCGTTGCTATCTATATTATAGCATTACATGTCAGAGCTCAGCGATGTACAGACGTTTCTGCATGTAGGTACAATACCTAGGAAGCAATATCGTTAATTCTCTTTAAGAAAAATGCTGTTTGGTTTCACAAGCAAACTTTCTACATGTGTTAACATTTAAGACTAACTTTACGTATTGCAAGAAATAAATAGGAGTGTAACCATGTGTTAATTTCTTTTTTCATTTAAAAAAATAAAGAATAAAGGACGGTTAACTTTTTTTCCAAAACTTTATTCAAGTTTTTAGTTGTGCTTGTTTGATAGTTTTTCCCGACAAGGTTGTGGTAGGATTCTTTCGTCCTTAATCAGGTTAATGAAATAAATTAATTTAATAAATATTATATCGTGCGAATCCAAATTAATTAAGTCCCAATATGAATATTAGATATCTGATAGAAAAATAATAATTTTTCTGACAAATTTTTTAAATTTTGGAGAGAAAAAAATCAAGCTTTTTGAAAAACGTGAAAACAGTTTTTAGATAAAATATTCGACTTGCAAATAAGTTGAAAGTCTTTTTTCACATTAGATAATAAAATACAGAAAAGGTTTTTTTTACCTTCATTTTTCTTTTTATCCTTAAAAATAAATGCAAAAAAAGCAAAAAAAAATTATTTTTTTGCTATTAAAAAAAAGCAGCAATATAGAGAAGTTAATTTCTAACGAACAAAACCATAAACTGCTCTGTTCCATAATTTCAACGGTAGTAGGAAAACTGAAGAAAAAGAAAAGAAATAAAAAGTAAGGTTTGCCCGCTTTCATCTCTCCTTGACATTAGCTCATGCATTCATATTTCTCTTACCTTCAGAGCTTGAAATAAAACAACATTTTGTTCATTCCCATTTCTCCCTTCAATTCATCCCCTTCCCATTTCACCATTTTCTAAAGAACTTACACTTTAATTAATTTTTTATAACAGTTCGGTGCATAATTATATCAGAATTATAAACACCGAATATAATCTACATATAGCGGCTAGTCAGCACTAGCAATGGCTCATATTAAGTTGTTGATATGGGCATGTTGCTTGGCGCTATCGACTAGTTTTGTCTATGGTCTTGGTGTTAATTGGGGTACACAAGCTGCACAAACTTTGCATCCTACAACAATTGTTCAAATGCTCAAGGATAATAAAATCGATAAGATCAAATTATTTGATTCTGATCATTGGACTGTTAAGCACTTTGCTGGTACTGGTATTGAGGTTATGCTTGGAATTCCAAATAACCAGTTGGGTAAATTTGCAGATGATTATGACTTTGCCAAGGATTGGGTGAAAAATAATGTCAGCAAACATTTGTATGATGGAGGTGTTAATATTAAGTAAGAACCCTTTCTTTTATCTTTTCATTCTTCTTTTATCTCATTATTCACGAAAAATATTAAAATATCTCTATGCTCCTTGTTATTTGTTGTTTAAAATTTTATATCAGCATTAATTATAAGGGTTGTTTGACTAAATTACTTATTGTCTCTTCTCAAATAGCTTTTGCTGAAGATTGGCAAGACGCTCTACTAATTTATATAGATCATTTACTCGAGCAAGGATCTTTATTTCCTAAAGACAATTATATTCTGGACCAAATTTGTTTAGGTAAAACAGCAAATATTAAGGTATATCGAAAATGAACCATTTTATTGTAGAGTTTAACTTCTAGATGCTGTAAAAGAATTGTTACATTATCAAATCTCTTCAAAGACATGTAACTAATTGTTCATAATAAGTTGGATTAGTAACAAGAAAAATGGGCCAGATAACCTGATAACAGATTAAAATACGCTGATAAAGTAAAAAAGAACTTTACATTATTAATGTCTGTAAGATAAATCCTTTATTGTACTGTTATTTTATAGCAACTGCTTCGAATACTGAATATTACTTTTGCGGATTGAGTATAACTTGTTAATGTTTCGAAGGTACGTTGCTGTTGGAAATGAACCATTCTTAAAATCATACAAAGATTCATTCATGAAATCAACATTTCCAGCATTACAAAATGTTCAAAAAGCTCTCAATTCTGCTGGACTTGGAGACAAAATCAAAGCTACCATCCCACAAAACGCCGATGTTTACGAATCTGGTCATTTAGGTCCATCACAAGGCGATTTTCGATCAGATATTAGAGACTTAATGCAGAAAATCTGTCGATTTTTCAAGGACAACAACGCTCCCTTCCTCGTAAATATATACCCTTTTCTTAGTCTCCACGAGAACAAAAATTTCCCTATAGAATTTGCATTTTTTGATGATAAAGCCAAACCTGTACGTGACAATGGAATATCGTACACTAACATGTTTGATGCTAATTTAGATACTTTAGTTGTGTCATTGAAAAAAGCTGGTTCTCCCGGTGTAAAGGTAATTGTTGGAGAAATTGGTTGGCCAACAGATGGAGATTTAAACGCAACTGTCGCATTGGCTAAAAAATTCTATAGTGGATTTTTCAAGAAAATGGCTACAAAGAAAGGAACTCCACTTTACCCTGGATATATTGAGTATTATCTTTTTAGTTTAACAGATGAGAACCAAAAGAGTATTGCACCTGGAAGTTTTGAACGTCATTGGGGTATTTTTAAATATGATGGACAACCCAAGTTTCCAATGGATTTCACAGGACAAGGACACGAGTCAATGCCCGTTGGTGCAAAGAACATCAAATATTTGGAGAACAAATGGTGTGTTTTGAACAAATATGCTGAAGATATAGGTAAACTATGAACTTCTATTACTTTCTTATTTTCTTAAATTTTATTTTATATGATATTCGATTAAGATGAGTTTAAATGAAGCGATATGAGTAGTGATTATAGTATTTAATATAGCCCGGCACAAATGGGCGAGATTGGTCGAGTAACGATATTGGAGCGTGATGAACTTAAACGAAGCAATATGAGTAGTGAAGATTATTGATCATAGCTAGAGTTGGCAAATAGGGAATCTTAGTAGCTCAATTGGTTGGCTACCTAAACTTTTACCTTGTTGGTTAGGGTTCGATTCCCCATCTTGTAATCTCCTACCGCATTATAAAAAATACAAAAAACAAGAGGTGGCAAATGAGCAGGTTAGGTCAAACTTGAACTAGTCAAAATAGGTTAAATCAATAAACGAGTTATGATCCAACTAGCCCAAAATTGGTTGGTCAACAGGGACCAAATAAAGGGTCATAACTTAAGCAGCCCATGACTCAATCTTCCTTACTTTTTTATTTTGCTTTTTGATAAATATGATTTTATTAATTATCAATTATCAGCTAATGATTTTTCAAAATTTATATAATTTTCATTCTCCAAATTTATTTTTGTATGTTTGGTGTTTGAATTGCATTTTTACATGTTGGGTTATACTATTTGACACTTTTGACCCAATAGCTTGATGGGTCATTTCCGGTTCAACCAGTTGAGTCCAGTCAACAAGCAGATAATAATTCGGTTTGTTAAACTTGACCGATTTAGGAAGGGTACTAAAAATGAATTAATTTTGTCACTTCTAAGTATATATCGAGTCTAACAAACTGAGACGTTGTTGTTATTGTTGAACAGGTAGACTATCTTCGAGCGTACAATACGCTTGCTCCAGGTCCGATTGCACGGCATTATCTTATGGAGGATCATGCAACAAGTTGGATGCAGATGGAAATGTTTCTTATGCATTCAACATGTATTATCAAATGAACAGTCAAGATGTGGAATCTTGTGTATTTGATGGATTGGCACAGATTGTAGAGAAAAATGCTTCAACTGGTTCATGCGTATTCCCAATTGGTTTAGAGAGTGCTGGGGTTAGAATTGGTTCGGATGCAATGCTTCACATTCTTGCTGGTTTCGTCATCCTTTTGGCAATTCTAGTCTAGGTAGAAATTTAATTGACAAGTTAATTTGCTTTTGAATGTCATGTATATATCAGCCACACATGTTTGGTTGAATAAATAACACAAGTACTAATTAATATTTACTATGTTGAAACTTAAATGTCTCATTTTGTATGGATACGAATTCTTATAAGATAATGAAGTTTTGCTGTACAGAATGGAAAAAGAAGTTTTGCAGTATTTTAGATGAGGAGTTTAACTTTTACTATGTTAACATTGTTAAAAGTTTGCATATTACTAAATCACCAAAAATATAATTGTTGGTCCATAAAAAGAGGGACTAATAACCCGAAAATAAGGCAAATTATGTAATACAATAAGATAAAACGCATTGATAGTGTAAAAGCTTGTTTTTGTTTAGGATTTAGCTTTGATTGTACTTTCTCATACACTGTATAGCATTTTGATTCATAATAATATATTAACATTTTTACTTTGTGTTCTAACTCTCTTTTATGGAATAAATTTATGTACCCTAAGATTTATTTTTAACTTGAATAAGAATTTTACTCATTTGATAAATTTAAAAAATAATTGAATTGGATTCTCTTGCTAAATAATTAATTAAAAGATTTAATTATCTAATTTTAACATAAAAATAATTTATTCTATTTTAGAGCTTAATATTAATTCATCTCTTGTTTTGAATATTTAATCTTAATTATAATTTTATCCATCGTAAATTTTATTTTCAAAAAGTAAAAGATTGATTTGACATTTTACTTTTAGATCTTTATGTCTGTAGAATTATTAGTGGTATTAACTCTTACCTACCATTTTTTTTCTCTTTCTCACACATTTATTCTTAAATATTTTCTTAGTTGTTGTTTAATAATTGAGTATTTTTAATATTACACAGAAAATTGAAAAAAATTATATTATTTGAGTAGGAATATAATTCAAATATAATATAACAAAAAATTATTGTGGGGGTATTTTTTTCTAAATTTTAACTCTTTATGCAGTTCTTTTAATATTTTTTATTTTTATTTTTGGTATTGGACATTATGGAGTGGTAATATATTTTCAATTCAAAGGATTTTGATGAAATTTATTTTATTAATCCTTCCTACATAATTTTACTAATAATTTAATTTAAAAAATTTATTAATTTTAAAATCTTAAATATTAAAAATTAGCATGGAAGGTATTGTAATCCAAAAAATAAGTGATTGCAGTTATGCCCTTTCCCTATGAGTTCTTCCATTTAATATTTTAGGGCTACTTTGGTATATTAATATTGTATTTATGCTTTTATAATAATATAGGCTCTGCTTTTTTCTAAATGGATTTGGATAATATAATACATTCTCAAATTAAATTAGTAATAGGACATTATAACACGTTTTCAAATTAGATTAGTAATAGGAATTTTTAAGAAGCATATCTTAAAAATAATAGGATTACATGACTAAAAATATTTACTTGTTCAATTTTATATGAATTAGACAGCCGGAAAGTAATTATACTAATAGGATTCTTAAAGGTAATCATGTAGGATTCCTAACGTGTAGTATTATGTCCTAATATTAATAAGATTATAAGTCTAATATCTAGAATTCCGATTATGTCCTTTTATTATGAGTTATTATGCTTAATATTATAAGGTTATTCTTGTAAACCGACATTGTATCCATGCTTTTATAATAACTAGTATCTATAAAGGTGCGTTGCACGTTAATAATGGCACATGATAGTTTAAATATTTATTTATATGAAGGAACATAATTTAATTAATGAGAGAAATTTTATATATAATACTACAACAATCATATAAATACCGAAAAATATTGTTACATTAGCATAATACGTGAATTCAAAATGAAAGGACATTATCAGAACTTACATAAATGATCAATTTTAGTCATGTTAAGTAGATAATTATGTATTGTAGTTTAAAGGCATCTAATGTGATGGTATTTTACCTAACACTTCTTTATAGACGGAATATGTTTCATTCTAATGCTTTGGTTACTCTGCTATAACCAGAACTCTTGTTGTCGATATTGATATCTCTCTTGAAAGTGCAACATATAGTTATTCGTGTAAGAAAACATATTGTGGTAAATATAGTCCAGTATTTAGAATATTTATCCTTATGCTTTATTTATTATAACTACTAAACATAAACATATTGAAAATTATTTTCCCACAAATTTAAAAGGATATTCTTTATTTTTGAAGACAAAAGTTGAATTCGGGGATAAACACATACTTAGAAGCACACTGACCAGTAAGTTCTACATGTATGATGTTATTATCAAAAGTTTATATACCATATGTGTAGTATTGCATAAGCTATTCAGCGGATCTAGTAGCATGACAGTCATATTTTTCTTCAAAATCAACCTATATGCAATGGAAGATCAATTTTAACTTAGTCTATTACATATATGGTGACACTAACATACGTAAGAAATAATTAACTTGACAACAAACATTTACGGTATAAGGCCATTTGGTATTAAAGTATTTAAGTATTCTTCTTGGTAGTAATTGTTGGTATTATCTTCTGCTGAGTCAAAATTGAAAAATATTTTGTGTTTACCATAAAACTTAGCAATCAATCTTTTATTTAGTTGATCAACATATTCATTTCTGCTAGCTAAGATAATTCTTTAATTTCTATCATGTAATTTGCACATATTGTGTTTTAATCTAATGAGAAAATATTTTTCTTATTAAATGCACTATTATTACCATTGGGGTTGATAACCAAGTATTCTAGAAGAACCAAATCACCTTTTATTGGACGCTCTTCTTCGTTTCCGACATAATGCAAGAAATCACTGAATGTTGGATCTGTTCTTACTTTTATAATTCTTGTCATTTGAATATTTTTCATTTGAGGCGATTGTTTCGATCGTTTGATGCTTAGCCAAAAGCTTTCATCCCATATTATCATTTTTGTTTTCCTTATAAATTTAGCACTATTGCTTTGCTTTGATAGATTTGTGATGGTTATTTCAGATAGTTGAAGAGGTATATAAAATCTAAAGTGAGTTGTATGACCTCATAATAAAATCGTTACTGGTACACCACTTGTTCTTATTGCTAACAATATCATGCCTCTTGATTTAACATTTGCAAGTAATGCATGACATATGAATATTATTTCGATTCCGCCATATCCATCTACAAAGGATAATCCCGTTATATCATAGTCGGCTTCTTATAATATAGTCTTGAAAACTTATTCTTGTTCAGAATTTAGCTTTGATTGTGCTTCCTCTAACACTTGTATGACCTTCTAATATTATACTAATCGACTTTACTTTGTGATCTATTTTTTTAATCTCTAATACTCTTTTTATGAAATAAATTTATGTACCCTAAGAATTTTTTCAACCTGAAAAATAATTTACTCATATGATGAATTTAAAAAATAATTTAATTGGATTCTCTTGCTAAATAATTAATTTATAGATTTGATTATTTGGTTTTAATATAAAATATAATTTATTTTCTGTTGATTTAGATTCTTAATATTATTTCATCTCATGTTTGAATATTTAACCGTAATTATAACTTTATTGACCATAAATTTTATTTTCAAAGAGTAAAAAGATCGATCCGACGTTCCACTTTTAGATCTTTAGTTTGCAAAATCATTCGTGGTATTGGCTCTTACTAATCTTTTTCTTTCTTTTCTCACACATTTATATTGTTAAAATTTTACTTAGTTGTTCTTTAATAATTGGGTATATTTTTTTATATTGCACAAAAAATTAATAATGAAAAAATATTATTTGAGTAGGAAAGCAATTTAAATATAATATAATAATATTATGTGGGTATTTTTTCTCAATTGCAACGGTTTATGCAGTCCGTTTAGCATTTTTTTTTTCTTGGTATTGAATATTAAAGAATGGTAATGTATTACCAATATTGAGGATTCTTATAAAATTAATTTTATTAAACCTTCTTACATATTTTTAATAAGAATTCAATAGACAAGATTATATTAATTTTAAAATTATTAGTATTAAAAAAATAAACATAAAAGTTATTGTAGTCGAAAAAATAAGTTATTACAGTTATGTCCTTTCCCTATGAGTTCTTCTGTTTAATATTTTAAGGTTATTTTGGTCTATCAATATTATATTCGTGCTTTTATAATAATATAGGCTCTCCTGTTTCTAAATGGATTTGGACAATATAATACGTTTCCAAATTAAACTAGTAATAGAAATTTTTTAAGAAGTATATCCTAAAAGTAATAGGATTACATAGCTAAAAATATGTCCATATCCCGAAAGTAATTATACTAATAAAAAATCTAACGTATTCCTAAAGGTATTAGGTTTACATGCTAACATGTAGTATTATATATTTATGTCCGAAAATAATTATACTAATAGGATTCCTAAAGGTAATCATGTAGGATTGATTCCTAATGTGTAGTATTATATTCTAAAACTAATAGAATTACAAGACTAATGTCTAGAATTTCGATTATATCCTTTTATTGTGAGTTATTATTCTTAATATTAAAAAGTTATTTTTGTAATCCTAACATTTTATTCATGCTTTTATAATAATATAGATATAGACGTAAATTAACATATCATGTGACTGCAATGAACAGTCTTAAAGTTATTTCTTAACAATATTCAGCTGGAAAATGATAAAAACTAGCAACATTCATTTTAGCAAAAAATCTAATTACAATGCGAGAAAGCAATTTACAAATTATGATCAAATAAAGAGCCAAATTACAACAAAACCAGCCGAAATCAATAGAAGCTGAATTGGGTTAAAACTTCTATTTCAATGTAAAATCCGGATAGTTGAACATGTGTAGCACCAAATAATTTTTTTTGGTTGGGTTAATACCCTAAAACCTCCTCAAAATTATGATATTTTTGTCAATTTCATATTTAAACTATTCGATGCCTCTCCAAAATCTCCTTGAATTATATCAGCTTTCACATTAACTCCTTTTTTTCCTTAAAAATTTATTATGGAATTAATTACCCAACTATTTTAAAGTGTGTCATTTTCTAAAATTGACGATTCTTTATTGATACTCATTTAAATTAGAGATTACATGTGAAAATAATAAATTAAAAATTTAGTATTGCCAGAATCCTTATATTTGAAAGAGGTTGACCTCCTTGCTTCTCTCATGGCACACTCCTTTTCTCGCCGAGCCCCTTTTCTCCCCGGTCCACGAAGACAAAATGTAGGACTGGTGCCAACAATTCATCAACTCTTTAAGTCGGGATCACTGACTAATATTAATCTAATATAATAGTCTAATATAATAGAAAATACTAATATAATAGAATCAGTAAGAGCTTCAAACTTAAGATCTTCAACGAATCTTTCCATAATCTCTCTTTCACCGGTGATTTTCAGCGAAGTAAACTGGCCTTTTATCAAAAATAATGTAAAGAAAAGAGGCAGTTAATTTTTTCTTCCACTAGTCTATATTATTAAAAAAGTATGAATATAATGTTGGTTTACAAAAATAACCTTATAATATTAAGTATAATAACTCACAATAAAAGGACATAACTGAAATTCTAGACATTTGTAATCCTATTAGTTTTAGGACATAATACAACAAATTAGGAATCCTACATGATTACCTTTAGGAATCCTATTAGTATAATTAATTTAGAACATAGACATATAATACTACATGTTAGCATGTAAACCTAATACCTTTAGAAATACGTTAGGTTTCCTATTATTACTTTCGGGATAGAGACATATTTTTAGTCATGTCCTAATACTTTTAAGATATACTTCTTAAAAAAGTCTATTACTAATTTAATTTGAAAACATATTATAATGTTCTATTACTAATTTAATTTAAGATTGTATTATATTATCCAAATTTATTTAGAAAAAAGAGAGAATATATTATTGTAAAAGCACAAATACAATATTGATAGACCAAAATAGTCCTAAAATATTAAATAGAAGAACTCACAGGAAAGAACATAACTAAATTAACATAATTTTTTAGATTACAAGACCTTCTATGTTAATTTTTTAATATTTAATAATTTTAAAATTAATAAATTTTCTCTATTAAATTCTTATAAAAATATGTAGGAAGGTTTAATAAAATCAATTTCATAAGAATCCTCCATATTGACAGTATATTACCACTCCATAATATCCAATACTATGAGAAAATAAAAGTAATATTAAATGGATTGCATTACCGTTGAAATTAATTAATATTTGAATTATTTTCCTATCCAAATAAAATATTTTAAATTAATTTTTCATGTAATATTGAAAAATATACTCAATTATTAAACAACAACTAAGATAATATTTAAAAATATAAATGTGTGAGTAATAGAAAGAAAAATGATTACTAAGAGTCAATACCACTAATGATTCTGCAACATAAAGATCTAAAAGTGGAATGTCAGATCGATCTTTTTACTAATTGAAAAGAAAATTTATGGTGGATAAAATTATAATTAAGATTAAATCTTCAAAATAAGAGATAAACTAATATTAAGAATCTGAATCAACATAAAATAAAATATTTTTTGTATTAAGATCAAATAATTAAAATTTTCAATTAATTTATTTAGCAAGAGAATCCTATTTAATTATTTTTTAAATTTATCATATAAATTAAATTATTTTCAAGTTAAGAAAAATCTTAGGGTACATAAATTTATTCCATAAAAAGAGCGTTAGAGATTGAAAAAAATTAGAAGACAAACTACAAAATGTTATTATAGTAGTGAGAATCAAACGGCCATATAAATGTATGTTGAAGTACAATCAAAGCTAAATTGTGAACAAGAACAAGTTTTCAAAACTATATTATAAAGAGTCGACTCTTATAGCGGGATTATCCTTTGTTGATGCCTTCGGTGGAATCGAAGTAATATTTCTATGTCATGCATTACTTGCAAATGTCAAATCATGAGGCATAGTACTATTAGCAATAATAACAAATAGATTTGATATACATCTTCAAACAACTTAAATAACCATCATAAAATATATCAAAGCAGAGCAACAATGCAAACTTTATAAGAAAAACAAAATTGATAATATGGGATGAAGCGCTTATGACCCTGCAGATATATTGAATAATACCAGTAAACTGTTTGGTGAAAAACTAATGGTTGGGAAAGTTATTTCTATCAAGTACTATCAATAGTTATAAAATCGATGAAAGCAGAGACTGTAAAAAATAGCTTGCCAAAATTATACTTATTGGCCTTAAATGAAAAAGATTCAATTGACAATAAATATAAAGTAAGAATAAATCCAGTATTCAGTAACTTCTTGGTTCGTGTCAGAAAACGAAAAAGAGCATCTAATAAAAGATGATTTGGTTCTTCCAGAACACTTGGATATCAATCCCAATTGTAATAGTAGTGCATTTAATAAGAAAAATATTTCTATCAATAGATTAAAACGCAATTTGTGCAAATTGCATGGTAGAAATTAAAAAAGCTAGCTTAGCTTGCAGAAATGAATATATTGATCAACTAAATAAAAGGTTGATTGCGAATTTTTATGGTAAAAAAAAGATATTTTTTAGTTTTTGACTCTATAGAATATGATACCGACAATTACTACCAAGAATAATACTTAGATACTAAAATAACAAATGGCCTTCTGCAACACAGGTTCGTTATCAAGTTTAATTTTTCTTATATATGTCAGTGTCATCGTGTATGAAATAAACAAAGTTAAAATTGATCTTCCATCGCATATATATTGATTTTGAAGAAAACTATGCTCGTCATGCTACTGAAAAATTTAGATCCGCTGAATAGCTTAGCTAATAGCATATAGATGGTATATAGAAGTTTTGACAATAATGTCATGCATGCAAAAAATATGATACTGGTCAATGTGCTTCTAAATATATTTTTATCCCCGAATTTAATTTTCGTCTTCCGAAACTAAAGAATATTCTTTTATATTTGTGTAAAAATAATTTTTGTTATGTTTATGTTTTGCAATTATAATAAATAAAGCACAAAACAAACATCCTAAATATTGGACTATATTTATTGCAATATATTTTCTTGCACGAACAACTGTATGTTGCACTTTAAAGAGCAATATCAATATCGACAATACGAGTTCTGGTTATGGCAGAGCAACCAAAGCATTAGAAAGAAACATACACAAAAAAAATCGTCTACAAAGAAGTGTTCGATAAGATACCATCAAATTAAGTACTTTTAAATTATAATACGTAATTATCTAACTAACATGACTAAATTGATCATTTGTGTAAGTTCTGATGATGTCCTTTTATTATGAATTCACGTATTATGCTAATATAATAATTTTTTTTGACTTTCAGATGATTTAAATGGTTAAACCATCATGTTCGTTATTAACGACGCACGTCCACAGATACTAGTATAGCATATTTGTGAATATTTCCGTTTCCTTTTCAAATTTCCAATGCTAAAGCAAATTTAAATGTTGGGTTTTTCTAAAGCAAAATAAAAGCCCAAGATTCCCAAGTTGGATTCTTACTTTAAATGTCGAGCCCAAAGGCCCAACTGAAGAAAAAAAAAGAGGGACTTCAAGTTATCGACCGCCGTCGGCCGTCAACCGTCGCCGTCTGCCGGAGTAGAGTCAGGTTCTGGCATAATTTTTTAATCTTTATATCTAAATTCAAATACAATTCAGTTTGGTTTTTTTCTTTTTTTTCTCGGTATTGGTCCCCTGAGACTATTGTTTACTTTTTGCTGTATTTGGTATATTTGAAACATGAGCTAAAGAGTGTTTCTGTGTGTATGTGTGTTAAAGTTTAAGGTTTTCATCTTTGAGGATTACTTTTTGCTGTAGTATCTCTGAAAGTAATTAATTTGTACTCTGATGCTAATGTTTAGTTCATTGCTTAATTTAATTTTGTTGTTTACTTCAATGCCTAAAAAAATTTTGATATCTATGTCTTGCCTCTGATGGTCATGTCCTTACTTCACTAACTGCTATTTATTTTTTATTGCTCTATGGACAAATTGATTGTTTTGCAGTTTTGCGTAAATCAGTTCATGTTTATCTACCTGCATTTGATTAATTGCAGACTGATATCTTGGGTTTTGGATTTCAGTCTACCTTTTTTTTTTCTTGGTGGAGAGCATTTTGTGTATTGACCTCAGAATGCAAACCTTCGCCAACCTGGTGTGATTTTAAAGGACTTGTTATTATAGTTTTAAATTTTAAATAACTCTTAGGCTCGAGCCTGTCAAACTCAATGGACAATGTTTAACTTTTGAAAAAGAGAGGTCGCTGAAGAAGTTGATAGGTTTTGGCAAAACTAGGTTCGCCACATAGGTTTGTTGAAATTCCAATGAGAAAAAACAGGTTTCAGTGACATTTATAACTTAACATTAATCTCTTGTTTCAATCCAATTGTAGCAGCATCTGGAATGGCCAACAGCAAGTATGAATACGTAAAGTGTTATGAGGCGGAAGACGAAGTAATGTACCCAAATATCATTGTTGTTCAAATTGATGGCCGCGAATTTGGCAGGTAATGCAATATTTGTGGTGTGCATGTGCCTTGTTATGTTCGTTTCTTCTTGATATATGAAGCCTTAATTTAGTGATTAAGGTAAAGGTGTTGAAATCAAGAGATCTACAGTTTAAACATTATATTGAAGTATAGGTCGGTGTTCAAGTTAAATGCTGATGCAGAATTATGTCCTGGTTCTGGTCAATTGGTCTTGTAGATATTGTGAATTAACTCTTACTGCTAGAGAAAAAGTATTCATATTTGGGTTTGGGGGGGGGGGGG
>MCJB01020516.1:452641-465340 GCA_002018475.1 Nicotiana obtusifolia
GGGGGGGGGGGGGGTGTTTGATTTGCTAATTTGCATTATTTTTGTCTAGTTTCTCGGAGAAGCAGGGATTTGAGAAGCCTAATGATGAAAAAGCCTTGAACTTGATGAATGCTTGTGCTATTAAGGTATTAGAGAACTTCTCTGATGTTATATTTGCATATGGATTTAGTGATGAGTACAGGTATGATGCGTTTATTACTATTTGACAATTATGCAATTTTTCTTTTCCCATTGAAAAGCTTGACAACGTGGTACAATAATTTATGTAGTTTTGTCTTGAAGAAGGAAACCACCTTTTACCAGAGGCGAGCGAGGTTTGTAACCTATTTCATAGCCCAAAAATTTATGTTATCCGTGTTTATCAAAAGATTATTTTTGGCTCTTTAGAATGAGTGATTTGAATGATGCACTTTGTTTTGTTTGCGTTCATACATCACGTGCATAGTACACCATTGCTCTTGCATTGGCTCTTGTTTGAGTAGCAATATAACTGTGCTTGTTTACTTTCATATATCATGTCAGCATGCTCTTTTCTTTTTTTCCCGAAATATACCAACAACCTGTCATTATCTCAAAATTAGTTGACACATTTGACCTGGCACTGAGGAACTGTAATAGAGTTATTATATAGCCAGTCTCTAACAGTGAAGATAATTGAATTATGCTTATGGATTCTGTTGGATAATCCAACCTTTCTTTGACTTGAAAGTATCATGAGGCATTTAAGGGTGAATTTTAGAATCTGCTAGCTATCCATTACTGATATTCCGCTTATCTTTTATTGATTTCCTCCATTATGATTTGTCAATACATCTTGGATAATTTATCCACTCTCTCTCTCTTCCTCTTTCTCTATCTTTCTCTTAACCACCTATTTCTGCACCGGTCTGCCTTGTCTTTTCGTTCCCCTTCTTTAGCATGATTTAACTGATCTATTTGATGTCTACCCATCTCATCTTCAGAGGTTTTATATATATATATTCCATTTTTTAGACTTTCCTAATGAGAAGGACAATCATCTCCAACTCGCTAAAGACACTTGTTGGAGCTTACTTGAGGAAATGCTTAGTAAACAGTATTAGGTAAACTTAGAGATTGGTCACAAAACTTTTCTTAAGAAGGCACTAGGAAAATCTTAAGGCATGGTCACCTTTTCTATCCACTCATTTGTCTTCTGACTAAGATGACAACACTAGAAATATGTTTTTGTTTTTCGAGAAACTTAACTGGATTAAGTAAAATGGATTATAAGATACAAAATGTCCCTCTTGTTTTAATCTGGATGACAAGCAAAAGTGAGATATGTAAAATAGTCCTAGTTTTCGCATTTGAGATGAAGCTGCTCATGGTTTTCCTTAACTGACCAGAAATTTGACTGTGCAGCAAAATACTCTCCATTATTGTGTCTTTCTTCTCATCTACATTTGCAACCAAATGGAAAGAGTTCTTTTCTCAAAAGGAGTTAAGTGTGCCTCCATCATTCCATTCACGAGTTATCAGCTGTGCATCAATGGAGGTTCTTCAGGCATATCTTCTATGGAGACAAACAGAATGTGAGTTCACCTATGGAATATCTCCAATTTATAATTACTGGGTACGTGGGGTGTTGGGATAAGATTTGATGCTAAAGAATATTGGTTCTTCTTACAGGTCATACAAGCAATCTATACAATACTTGTTTGTGGAAGCTGGTGTTTTCTGGAAAGTCAGAAAAGGAGGCCAAAGAGATTCTTAAGGTGCTTACTTAAGTTTGGCTGGTAAAACTTGAATTGTTTCCTTAATACAATGACATGCTTAAGATTTACGATTTGTTCCTCAAATATTCTTCTTCTTCATTTTTAAATTTTATTCAATATTACATAAATATAATGTTAAAAGCATATAACGAAGAAAAGTAGAATAAACTCCTAAAAAAAAAAAAAAGCTTCGACTGGCCCCTAACTGGCCCACTAGCGGCTCGCATAGTGGTTAGGGATTGTGGGTTGAGGTTAGGCCCTCTCCACGGGCCAGAGACCAAGTGGGCCGGTCTTGGTCCAGGCTGGGTCACTTGCCAGATATTGTAGCAGATTGTTATTAAATGCTAGTATCTAAGGAAAGCAATTACAAGCATATAGTGGCTTCTTATGCATAAAGCAAGATGCTTATTATAGAAGGTCTTAAAAGGAATAGCTATACGTGAAAAGAAAACGATATGAAAGCTTCCAGCAAAGGTTTCTGGAGTGATAGCTCTGATTCATATCTGCAATCTCTTATTGATTACATATTATAGATTGTTACCTTGGAAACATGTGTATTGAACTCCTTTCAAAAAATGTAATACCTGCATTTGTTGAGAAGTGTTCTTAATTCATTAAGCTCATTATTCCAAATTTTGCTCTCTACCATATGTCATTTGGATGAACCACGTTACATGACGCTAACTAATAGTAGACTTGGGGCCAAAGTTTTGGATTCAGAGATTCTAAGTTATTGGTCAAGATCACAAGATGCACCAGTCTTTTCCCCTATTTGTGCTTAAAGAATGTACAAAAGGATTTCCCAATCTTTAATTCTTTTTCCACTTCCCGGGCAATTTGAGTTTGCATTGTGTGATATGCTTTCAATTAGTCAATTCTCGTACGCAGATATATGATGTGGTCCTTACAACATCCGCAATAGATGAATTATGGCCTCCCTAATCATTTACATATTTTCTTTCCACATAAGCTTTCCTGGTCTGTCTGTTTGTATCATAAGGGTGCTCTAAGGCAAGTCTCCTCCCCTTAGCACAATCTTTGTGCTTATGAGTTTTATGTATAAATGTCATCTTTCTCAAAAAGATGAAGGGTGCTTTAAGGCAAGTTTTCTACCTCATACTTTCTGAACTCGAGGCTTGATGGTGTTGTTACTATGTGAATAGGGAACGCAAAAGCAGGAGAAAAATGAATTACTCTTTCAGCAGTTTGGTATCAACTACAAGGACCTTCCACAGATTTTTCGTCAAGGATCTTGTGCCATCAAGATAAAGGTAGCTATCTTCATCCCGCTTCTCCTAGAAAAGTATATATCTGTATAAGCATGCTGGTGCATGCGCCACTACTCCTTTTTTTGGTTTCTCCTTTTCAAATCTTAAAGATATGGAGATAAAGATGGCATTTGGATTTTAAAAAACACTTCTTTTAAACAATAGATGTGTGTGGTTGGTTTTGGAAGATTGGTTATAGGGGTAAAAGAAGAGAATGGATTAAGAATTTTAAAAAGTTGAGGCAGAAGAAATGATTTAAAAGAGTTTTGATGTTTTCCCGAGGGAGGGATGGTGGTTTTGCTAGAGTGGTGCCTTCCTGAGGGTAGACTCAAGGCTTTCCAAAAACAGAATATAGAAACCAAGTTGGAGACAAATATGTTCTCAAGAGCAGATACGTCTATTTTTGTCTGAGTTTGCTAACAAACTTTCCCTTAGGACCACATTTTGGTTTTAAATTCTTCTTTCTTTCTTGCAAAAAGCCTATAATTTTAGAGGAATGATCTGTTCTTTTTTTTTGGAATTTAAGTTTATTGACTTCAAATTAACATGTTAATCTACTAGCCCAGTTAAATGTATGCAAGAAAAAGGGCAAAGCGAGTAGTAATTGAATTCCACAGTCTGAGCCTTGGTGAATCATCTTATTTGTTGTGCTTTTTCATGTAGCAGTAATGTGTAGCTCTTATATCTTGATATAAATGACATTTGCACTAAAGACTCTTTTGTTGAATCCTCTCAATCACAAAAAGACTGATGCTTGCTCTATGCTCACCCATGAAAAATTCCCCCACTAGAGGGGTAGGAAAGGAAGAGGGGAAGGTATACGCGGTGCAGTTTGTTCATCACTATGAGGGGGTACTTCATATTATGTTTCTCCCCGTCCACTTTTTTCTTTTTTATATTTATCCATCTTAATGCAGGTGGAAGATATTGTGAAATACCGAGAAAATGGCACTCCTGTTAAAAGACCAAGGAAGAAAGCAGTCATAGTTCACTCCGAAAATATAGCAACAAAAGGCTTCTGGAATAACTACTCATTCCTTACTGAGGAACTTGGTTTGCTTGCAGAAGGCATTAATAAGATTAAACCTGAGTATTTGAGGTCTTTCCAATTTGAAAGCAAGTTGATGTTATCTACTTGGATTGTAGTCCGGATAGACGGTTGTCATTTCCACAGGTAAATTGTACCTATATTTCTACCCAATGATCTTCACTATTACTAACTACAGTAATTGTTTTGTGACTTTTTGCTTGACTTGCAAAGAAGTGTTGACATGATTCTTTTTGATTTATTTTTGTCCTTGTCTTGATTTCCTTTTCCACTCGATACATTTGCTCCTGTCTGAGATGTGCTTTAGACTGATTTATTCTTTTTGCTTCAAATCCCGAGTTCCATGTCAAAGTGATGTGGCATGATTCTTGCTTATTTTAATAGAGTATAAAATTTATTGTTAGTAGTATTTTCTGGATAATGTAATCCATGTTTCACTGGGAGTTGGGTTTTCTTATATGCCTATTTTCTTTTTCAAGTATGGATTTCTAATTCCGGATTAAAGAAGAAACTCCAAGCATATCCTAAGTTAATTTTCTATTATGTCCTGGAAATAACTGCAGTTGTTCAAAACATTCTTGGTTGTTGCCAATAACCCTTAAACTGTATCAGACACAAGATCATGGTTATAATACATGCATATATATAATTTCACTAATATAAAGTCATGTATGTCTAATCTTGATCATGTCATTCGTGAAATCTAGTTTGGAATTGCTGGTTTCCTGATCTTGACTGATTGATTGTAGGTTTTGTGAAGATAATGGTTTTCAGAAGCCAAATGATGAGCAGGCATTGAATCTTATGAACTCATGTGCGGTTTCGTTGCTAGAGATGTTTAAGGATATTATCTTTGCATATGGGGTGAGCGATGAATATAGGTATTAGTTCCTTTAACATCTTTGATTCACTTGTAACATAACCGTTTCCTTTTATAGTTTATCTTAAGAGATTAATTTTTTCTTTCAGTTTTGTTTTGAAGAAAGAATCTCTATTATATCAGAGGCGGTCAAGGTAACTCCTTCATCACTGTTCGTAAGTTCCTTGGGAAGTGTAGTGGTTAGCTAAAACCACATATTAAGAGGGAACCAACTGGAGATTGGAAACAAATTCTTCTTCTTGTTCTAGAATCCATGGTGCATATAGATTATTCTGATGTCATATTCATCCCCTGAGGGAAGAAATTGCAAGGAAGGGTATACCAAGGGTGTAGCCTGGTGGTCAATAAATTGAGTGAGAACTTTGGAAGTTAGGGTTCAAATCCAAGCAGAGACTCTTCCATCTGCCTAACCCTTGGTGGGCATAGTTACCCGGTACTTGTGCTAGTGGAAGTTAGCATGTACCTGGTGGAATAGTTGAGGTGCTACAGTTGCCAACCTCGAGCATAATATGATTATCTGTGAACAACATGCTAGAAGATCCTGAAAATTCATTTCTTGTACACAATGTCAGTTTTGTCAGAATGTGTCCTATAAAGTGCTTGGCTTTTTGCATTTGTAGCAAATCTCTGATGTACAGCAATTTCTTGAACCTTTATCACTAAATTGGCTAAAGTTTCAGTGTGAGTCTATTTTGCCACTGCACGAGGGCAATCCTCAATTAATTTGCGTAATGTTGTTGTATTGACTTTCTTTTTGATCAGTAATATTAAATGTTATGTTAACTTGCTCTTCCGATCATCCTTTCAGTGAAATCGTCTCTGCCGTTGTATCTCTTTTCTCTTCCATGTATGTGATGAAGTGGAAAGAGTTTTTCCCTGAGAAAGAGTTTAAAGAACCACCTTATTTTGATGGTCGATCCGTCTGCTATCCATCATCTGAGATTCTTCGAGATTACTTGGCTTGGAGACAAGTTGATTGTGAGTACTTCCTATTTTATTTGTTATTTTAATGAATTTGGCAAATTAATCAGGTTTATATGAAGGAATTCTTGTGTTCTTCTTGATGCCAAGCTAAAGAACGAACTGTACCATATTAACAATCCAACTTTAATACCTTGACTTGTAGGTCACATAAACAATCAGTACAATACTTGTTTCTGGCTGCTTGTTAAGTCTGGAAAGAGTAGGACTGAAGCGCAGAGCTCTCTGAAGGTGTGGAATCTCATTTCTAATTTATAAAGCAGGTCTCTTGTTTCAGATGAAGTAGCATGATCTTATATAATGTGTGTCTCTCTGGAAAATATTTTATTGCTGCTTAAATCTAATGGATCATCTCTTTTACGTCATTTTATGTTAAAGAGAAATAATTTCAACGTCCAATACAAGCTTCACTTGCATTACTTTTGATCTATCTAGCTTACAAGCCTATAGAAAGTAGTACAAGCTTATTTTTTTTTTTTCAGCATGCACATTATTGATGCTGAAGAAATGATCCTCTAAATTTCTGAGACATAAATTGTAAAAAATGACATATTCTTGCCTATGCCATCTTTCCTTTTTCGTGGACTGATGACTCTAAATCTCTGAATCCCAATTGTTTACTGAAAAAGACCATTTGTTGCCTTTGATACATTCCTTTTCTGACATTAATCAACTTAATAAGCTGTATAATGTATTGTGCTACATCCATTTATTATCAATTTTGTTTGCCATATCTCCGCCTTGAAGAAAGTGGTTTTGCCTCCTGTGTTAGTGATGAAGTATCGCCACATTTGTTGGCATCACACATTTTCTGCGTTTGATGACCGGAATGCTTTGACTGGAAATACATTCAGCAGTAATACGCCCACTTGGTTTGGTGGTAGATGTATTAAGAGTTATAAAAAATGTGATGTATAGTTCTTTGAGTGCCGTTCCTGCTTATAGTACAGTTAGGAAGGGAGCATTCAAAGATGCAAACACTTCTTAAGCCAGGAGAGAATAGTCGTTGAGAAATTGGATATCTTATGATCACAAGAAGTAAAGCAGTGGAAATGATAAGGGGGATGCAAAACTTTAGTTAGTGTTTCCAGTTGGGCAATATCTTTTTTTTTAACCTAGCACGTAGCGAGGACTAAGCTTTTTGAAAGGTAAAGTAAGAATCTTGTTCAATCTAGCACTAGCTTCGGCTATTGTGGCATATATCTGTTGGAGAAACACACATAGTTATGGCAATTGAGATTTACACAGAGATGAGATTCTGTTAAACATAGAGGTGGACATACTATGTGAACTCTATTGGCACTGAAACCTCAGTTCCTAAAGGTAACTGTTTTCGTCCAGGAGATTTTGACAAATTACAGTGTACGTTAATAATCTTTTGACTTGTTTAATTTGACTCTGTAGAAATCGACCGCACACTCAAATATATACTCTGTCGGTCATCCTGTTCTGATCAGATATAAGCAGGTATGCATGATATTAATCTTGATAGTCCAATGACCATAAGATTCTGTTTTGTTCTGCAGGGTACCCAAACTCAGGAAAAGAATGAATTGCTTGCCCAGTTTGGCATTGATTACAATGTGCTACCAATCATTTTTCGGATGGGTTCCTCTGTTTTCCAGGACAAAGTAAATCTCTCTCTCTCTCTCTCTCTCTCTCTCTCTCTCTCTCTCCCTCTCTCTTTTTGCTTGAAGTACTTTATCTTATGTTTGATGATATTGTAGACCAAGCCAGAATTCCTTTTGTTTTGGCCTTCCACCGCCATACAGATAATAAACTGTATGCTCAATAGGTTTTGTTGTGAATAAATTATGTCTGGCATCACTGTAAACAACTTGAATATTAATTACCTTAAGAAGTGGCTTTTGGTTCTTGTCATTAATGTAATAATTAATCCATCACGAGCATGTTTCAATCCATCAGATGTTTCAATCTCAATTGTGTAAATTTGTTTTTAGTCTCATATGTATTCTTCACATTCAGAAGCTACACTCGGCACACAGGTTCGTTCGTGATATGTACCATTGCTTTGACTTTTGGTGCGGATCAGACTGGTGAAATGGGTATTCACTTGTTCTTATATCTTCTTTTTTGCTTTTTAATGCAGGATGAACTAACTGGAAATGACAAAGTAGTTGTTGAACACTGTAATATAATTGACACGAGCTTTTGGAAAGAACATCCAAGAATACTTGACGAGGAGGAGCCATTACTGACGATTTTGCGGCCACATAGCAATAAAATGCTTCGAGTGTCTTGAAGTTGAAAGAGGAGCTGCTCCCTAAGTTATAACCATATTCAGTTTTCATTAGATCAGAAAAATAGTTTCAAAATTTGTCAAATATGCAGATTAGCCAGCTGCCTTTGATTATTCCATTTACTCCTTTTTTTTCTTCTAAAGATTTGTATAGCAAAACACTCCAGTATATTTCTGTTCACTCAGAACATCTAGTAGACAAGATTTTGTGTTGTGTCAACTTCAATATTTAGGTCAGCAATGGTTATTGATGACTCGAAACCTGTATTTGTTCTCACCTTCTTAATATACAGTTGGGGACAACTAAAACAAGCATAAGTAATATGTCACTATTTGTAATATTGGAAACGCAGGTCTAATCAGAATTAACCTTCCATTCTTTTTGAAGTACATCATCATAAGGAAGGAAAAAAAAAACAAGAAGGTAAATTGAAGGATGATAACGAAAGTGGCAGGAAACTTAAAAACATCCCTTATTTATCTGTAACTAAAAAAGGTCATTTGCTTAATGAGTACACTATAATTTTGCAAGAACATATCTCTACTACTTTTTACTTGAACTCCATCTGGTTTAAACAGGATGTAACAACAGCCATTAACCATGATTGACCTATCAATCAACTATACAAAATACAAGTTTAGTTTTAACAAAAAATTGCAGGCTCCTATACTGAAGCATGTGTCCTGCCCTCTTGGACTTCAATCGTAGAATGCAAACTTGACCCCTCCGGAAGCCCCAATGGTGGACCTTCACATGAACAATTATCAACATTGAATAGCTCCCACTCTTTGATGCCACATCTATCCAATGCAGATACCAACCTTTCTTTTTCCCTCTCAGCTGGATATTGGCCATCTGGGCTCACAAGAACCGCCCCGGTATATGACTGCCCCGCCACTCGTGCAGCTCCATGATAGTGAAACAAACCCCAGCTTAAATCATCAGAAACATCCACAATTGTCCACGACTCAATTGAAACAACTCCATTATCCAATACACTGAATTGAAATGTTCCGGGAACTTTTCCTCTTTTCACTCTATACTTGCGCCTTCTCCAGACTAAGTTATCTTCAAGTGTTCTTACCTGGAAAACTGGCTCATACCAGAATGATCCTCTAGCTTTTCCCCGATAGTACAGCTGGTACTGGCATGGAAATTGATCATAAGCTGGATTCTGCCCTGCTACAACGCGCCAACTCCAATTCAATGTCCCTAACCAACCCACAAAAAGGTCCTCAGCAATTTCAGAAGACAATATTTCCCCTCGAAACTCGGTCATTGGAGGCACATATGGTTTTTCAGGGATCTTTGCGTCGAGCTCAAGACAGTTATTCTTCTGTAGTACACAGAGAGAAAACTCTTCCAGGTATTGACTCTCATATGAAGCAATACACCGATAATTGCATACTTGATCAACAGGGCTGCACTGGTTCAAGCACTGAAGTGCCTTCCTACAATTAGGATCCAGTAGACAATTCAATATCTGAGGTCCGCAATTTGTCACCATGCAGTTCAGGGTGGAGAATCCTTTTGCTCTAAGGTTCTGCAGTGTTGAAACCGGCGTTATATAAGCATTAATTATAACTAATAAGCAGAACCGTATGTCATCAGAGTTATGCCTTTCCCAAGCCTCAGACACTGTTCGGGCTATCTCTACAGATTCATTCATTTTCTTAGATTGAGAGAATGGAAGTAAACTGCTGAATATGTCTCCTCTTTTTTCAGTTTCAATCAAAATTCCGCCCAGCTTGTTTCTCAGTGCCGAAGAGGAATCAAAGCATATGATGTTTCGGACATTCTGGCTGTTAGTCTGTATCCAGTTGATTGATCCTTCCTTACTGACAGCAACCAGCACCAAAATATCAGCACGATCCAGCTCATTTCTAACGCGGTTGACAGTTTCATCTTGAGAATTGATAAAGTTGTCAGAAAAGACAATCATTTCAAACTCTTCATCAACCCATTTCAGTCTCTCTGCCTTGCATTTATAAAAGGAAACAAAGTACAATATCATCAACAAAGTACAATCTAATATGTATATTCTCATAACTGTGAAGGGAAGCAATGTTCTCACAATACACAACCTATTTCTACTCTAATGTCTAATAAGAATCTGCTTGTGTGATAGAAGGGGGAGAGAGAGATTTTAGAGTAGTGTTTGGGTAGTGCTACAATGAGCACCAGGACCTCCTTCCTACTTGAAAAGTCTCTACCAGAAAATATAAGAGGCCAGAACTTATTCATGAAAAATTGGTCATTTGGTTTTCCACATTGTAGAAGTTGTACATGCATATTAATTCTTCCCATTTTGCTCCCTGCTATTACATAATACTTTTCGCTTTCTTTTTCTCTGGTAATTACATTGTTTCTGTTCACCAGGTTATCTTGTTGTACTGAAAATCTCACAAGTTCCTCTTGAGAGCAGCACAACAAGCAGCGGACATTGCTCATCATCAACTTTTCATGATGATGTTACAGTAAAACAGAACTTCAGTTGTCTATCAAGTAGTAATATGTCAAATATTTTATCCCTTTGTTCAATTTCTTGTTTCTTATTTACTGAAAGAAACTACTTCAAATTGTGAGAGCTTTCTCTTTACTTTCCAATAAGAATATCGAGGAAAGAATAGGTAGAAATGCAAAACACCCTTGTTCTAATCAGACTGCCACAATGTGCTATTGACAATATTACTCAAAAAGTAAACAGATCTAACAGAATCAGAAAATACTCATCCTCCTTCCCACCTTGAAGAAAAAAGCAAGAAAATAATCTCTAACATCTACAAACTCTTCAAAGCCAGAACTTGGTAAAACACAGTTGGTCTCATCTACTCCAAAAAACTAGAACTCCTTATAAACTAATGACCCTCTTCCTCTACTAATGTGATATTTGAAAAGAAAAAGGTGGATAAACTCCTTAGAATCATCAACCCTTTCCATTGTATACAAAACAAAACACTGAACTTTGAGAAAATTTCAACTCCCCAAGAAATTTGAATAGCACTGCCTCACTTTCAAGCTGTCAACATCAGCGAAATTATAATATTTCCTAAATATTATACATCATTTCCAATAATTGTCAGCCCAACATCCAAAAAAATACTCGATTGTGATTTATGGTTCCACATTTCGTTTGAGCTAAAGCACCTCATACTCCTAGTTGAAACACATGAAACTTCCCAAGCACCGAGTTAAAGATTTAGATTAACCGATATGAATATCAATGTAGCCACTAATTTAACAATATGTACTAATAAATGATTTAAGTTATATGCACTTACAGTGTAATTAATCTTTTACACTATCGGTGTAATTTAACTTATTATAACATGTTACTTATCATTTATTAAAAATTACCAATCAATACTATTAAAGTAGCAACTGATTGTGTACACCTTTTTTACACTGGCGCAGAACTTAAACTCATTAATATATACAGTATAAAGTTGGAGTCAAAGAGAGTGAATGAAGTTGCAAAATACTCACAGTGTGAAGCATGACATCTAGCCAAGGAGCAGAATTGAGAGGGCTAACACTATCTTCACCAACAATACTCACTATTCTCACTGGACTACTTGTCTTTTTCTCTGCTTCTTTCATTTCCACAGCAGCAGCAGCTACTATTCTTTTTGTAGCTCTGATTTTCCGGTCAAGAGAAGAAGAAAAGACGGACACTTTAGTTTTCCGGCAGCGGAGAAGAAGAGGATTTAGAAGTCCGGCGACACTGGACTGCCGGTTAACCGGAAAAGTAGCCGGAGAATTGATGGAGGAGGATGGTGCTACGTTTACATTCATGGTTCGTTATGGTTGCTGAGGGAAATGGGTAAATGGGTCGGGTTTTTATAGGTATAAAAGAATTGAATAATGACGTCTATGAGGAATATTGAATGTATAGTTCTGTGGAAGTCCCTCGATTAATTTGAATATTTAACTGTAGTAATGTCTGGATTAGTAGGAAATAGTAATACGAAGTTAAAGGTTAAAATAGTTATAATAAAAATATTATGTTTTCCCTTTTAACTATCAACTATAAAAAAAGGTCATTCCCACAAGTTTTTTTTTTTCTTCTTCTTTTTATCCCTTAACTAAATATTAGGAAATAATATATCATGGAAACATTTTGTTAGAAAAATAACTCACCTTTGATATTCATACCTAACGTGCTCTTCGTTTACATGATTTATTTTGTTGAAACAAACAAATTTCTTGGTATTTGATATTTATTTTGGGGTTCTCACTAATTTCTTAATTGAAGAACCTAAATAGTCGCACACTTAATAGTTTAAATTAAAAATAGTCGACGGATATATAAATGCGTATAATCATGTATAATCAATTTATATTTTATGTATAACGGTTAACAAAAGTAAATAGTACATTTGGCTTTGGATTTGTATTGCTTAAGGCATTAAAGGAAGAAACACAAGAAGAAGTGATGGCCTGATCTGTCGATATCGATATTTGATCCCTAAGCTGAGCTCCAAAGTCATGATTTCTTCCTAAATCTAAAGTAAGGGCAAGGCCC
>MCJB01020517.1:0-12386 GCA_002018475.1 Nicotiana obtusifolia
GTACTCAAACTAGAAGACAGTGCTACCTCCTCTAGATGAATGAGACTGGAGTGGGAGATTGATAAGTTCCATCTCATTCAATATTCTTTGGTTGGTAGCCAACTTTGTTGAATGTCTTTGGTTGGTAGCCAACCTTGTTGACATTGAAGAAAAAGAAGAAAAAGTGTGTACAAATTGTCAAATATAGTAGGCTTTAGAGAGTGAGGCTTTGGCTATAAAAGGAGAGCTTAAACTCTCATTTCAATACACCAACAAAGAGAGGAAGAAAGAGTGAGGTTTCACAGACAAGTCTGTGAGGAAAAAATAGAGAGTGAGCGATATTGTAGTAAGGTGAGAATATCAAAAGAGTGTTATTTCTTTTGAGCGTTGTTGTGGTGAGTATTTTACTCGGATCTACAAAGTGTAAAATTCCTTGCTATAGTGAAATCAGTTGCTCGTCTCGGGCCGTGGTTTTTTCCCTTATTGAAAAGGGTTTTCCACGTAAAAATCTTGGTGTCGTTCTCACTCTTTTATTCTTGTTAATTATCGTATCTCCGTGTTACATTATTATTCCATCTTTATTACTCTGAATATTATCTCCATAGGGGATTTATTCCCAACAGTTACAACCTATCACTCTAAAAGGTGCGTTCAACTCCTATCCAAATCTGGAATGCAAGTCGCTTTACCGAAAGAGAAAAAAGAGAAAAAAACTAATGCATTCATTGTTCAGACAGAGGCACAATCCAATATTGCAATTCCCACGATTTTTGCATGCTCACCACCATTTAAACATAAGAGGCACAATTCTCGTTCCTGCCTTCGCTATAGGGAATATTCTCAAAGCTTTGGCAGTTGCAGCTTTCACTCCCTACAACAGAGTTAACTTCATTAAAATATGCTACAGAGCAAAAACATAACGAAATCAATAAGGATTTTCAGTAGCAGTGCAACTCACCAAGAAAATGGAAATCTTGGGAACCTCCACTTCCATACTCTCTTCAGCCAAGATCATAGTTGTCTTGTGCATGCAGCAGACTTGTCTTACTGAAAGTAGAATTTATTTAAGGACTACAGAAAATAAGTTTTGAAACATCTAGCACTTTAATGTTACAGATTTTGATTTGTATAAAAGATACTTCTTTTTATAAAGTGAAACGTATAAAGGGACTCTTTCTCAATGTAGAATATCTTAAAAGAAAGGCACAATAGAAGATTATAATACCAATAGAGGTACCACTGCAGAATCAACAAATACAAAGAGTTTCTCCAATGAAACAGTGAAGAGCTTTTTGGCCAATTCCCCCTCTAAAAGCTTGTTTGCCAGGCAAATGTTGGCGAAAGTACCCAACTATAATGTTATCATTGCCATGACAACTACCATATGAGTTGGTAATAGTTAAAATCATTTTAAGTTATTTCATAATAAGTTTTGACAAAAAGATAACAATTCATATAGGTGCCTCATAGTATAAGATTCTTATAGGCATTTTCTGTGATAACATGCCCTTTTGAAGAGCGTACTTACTCTTAAACCAAGTCATGTATAACAAATCATTACAATGCATTGCCTATCTATATGCACATAACCGATAAACCAAGTCATGTATAACAAATCATTACAATGCATTGCCTATCTATATGCACATAACTGATTTTCTACGCATTTAACAACTTAGTCATCTTATATTTGCAGAATGATTGTTTTTGGTGTATATACTAATCAAATTTTTTTCTTTCATTAATATAAAAACAAACCAAAGTGCTGTATAGTCTAAAATTAAACATCATTTTGAAAGACAGACAAATATCACTGCAAAATTCTCCCCTTGGCATTAAGAATCAAAAGTACACATGATCAAATAAGTATAACACGTTAATCAACATTTTTGGTGTTAGACACTAAATCAAGCTTCCTTTTATTTCTCTGTTTTATCACTGCACATGTTAAAATTATAATTCAAATGTCGTAAAATATCTTTTATCTAATAGCATGGAAATCATAGTCAAGAAAGGCGGGAAATTTAGAGATATAGCGAAGCCTCTCTCCTATAAATCTTCTGTGAGCACAAACATGTACCATCATCAACATAAAAAAAAGTTTGATCTGAAAATGCTAAACTATGTCTACATTTTACATTAAAGACAACTGTATAAACTACAAAAAGAAGCAATTGGAAAAAGAATTATCAATTGAAGCAAGAGTTTAAGAGTTTAGATAATTCAGAAACATATTTTACCTCAAATTATCATTTAAATTGGAGCACTGCGTGGAGAGAATTAAGCCTGCAATGAACAAGAAAACTAAGAGCATTAAGTGATTGGTAGCCTATTATAACATATACTATGTATTATTTTAAAGAATATACTTTATAACAACATATGCTACATGGTTGTTAATTTCATGTGCTAAAGATTCAAATTCTCTTCTCAATAAATATAAAAGAAAATCTGAAATAAATCTCTACCACTTTTATAATCTCGAAGCAGGAATCAACTTTAGATTCGGAAAACAGATATAATGTATCATTTGTTACTATATCAGATTTATGCTTCAGCTTCATTCCCATGTTTCATGTTTTAAAAAGGAACTGTACTCATACTTTATGATAGAAAAACCCCCAATTCCTGTGCGGACATGAATTCTCCATAGAGGAAATATTATTCACTCGGTGATAAACGAGAATAAACAAATACCTTAAGAACCAAGAGCAAAGGAAAAGTTCGTCTGCATCTCAAGAGCCTTATATCATGTAAGGCGCTGCTCAAACTCGTAGCTTGTACTTCTGTGAAGTACAACAACGCATTCGCCTTTCAGTGTGTTCTGCTTTTCCTTGGTAGACTGAACCAGACATTACCATCGCTGCGGCAATTTCAGAAGATCTGAGCTCCAAGATGCGTACACCTACATTCGATTAAATGTTTATATTGTCCTATCACAGGATTAATTAAACACTCTAAAGATTTTTGGAGCAAATGTTGCAATAGAAATCGACTCAATATATCCCCAGACGACAGTTGCATCGCATAGATCATGAAACATGCATGTAGAAAGTAAATTGATACAGATGCATCCTCCTTATCAACCTGTCAACAGAGAAAAGCTAATGTGCCAAAGGAATCGAGTTACTCTAAAAATCAGAGTTTGTTTATCAATTATACAGAATCATACATCTAGGCATATATTCCAAGCAAGTCTATGTAGATATGCAAAAATATTATCTTTCACCTTTTAAATGCAGGCACACACATGCAGATTAAAATTCAATAAGAGCAAAACTTTTTACAAAAAGAATTAGTTGCAGAGAAGATATAAAGATGCAAGAGAGAAAGAAAGGGAGAGTAATAGAAAGAATGGAGATTGAAGAAGGAGAAATAAAAGTGACGTTAAAGTCACATGTTCACATAAATATAAAGCTGCTAAACACGTGGCCCAGAATGACAGTCAAATACCGAAATGCCCATGATAAACAATTATAATACCACATTTACCCTTGTTCGTATAGCTTTAACTCCCGTTTCTATATATATTAGTAATAGTAATATACATTATTTATAAAATTACAAACAGAATACGTTTAAAAGGAATCAGTAAAAATATCCTCCACCAATACTTAGCCGCAAAACCAACCCAATCTTGTCCAAACACTCTTAAAACGTTAAAAAAGCATAGAATCCCTCAAGAGGTGCTTAATGCCACTTCAAAAACGCCAAAGAAGTGCAAAAAATGTAAGAAATCTATCAGGATCTTACTAATGATCGTTGGCGAACTTCTTCATGTACAAAGCTCAGAGGCACACCTGCTTTGTTGACCTGCGACACTTCAAAATTTATCACTACAACTATTTAAAAAAGTACAATGAGTAATACGAAAATGTGAAAACTAAGACCACCACATTATTATAACTTTAATAAATAGCAAAGATAAATAAATGTGTTTGACAAGTGTTGACTAGAGTGTTGCGTTGAGAGACCATTTTAAGACGACAGTTAGTTGTCCATCGTATGCTTTCCCGGGCTTTTTGCTATAGGTGAAAATTCAACCACATATATTCTACTAAAACAGACCAAGAACAACATGTGTTATTTATTATTCTTTCCCTTGTTTTCACAAACCCCTTTCATCAGGAAAATAAGAAACCCTTCACTCATTCATCACCATCATTGGCTTCTCATTTTATACCAAACAAGAAAAGGAGGGGTTTTCTTCATTTTCCGTTTCTCTCATTCCTTGAGGAGAAAGAACATATGTACAAAAGGTCTATCTTCATGCAGTTCACGAATATTACTACGTCTTCTTGCAACATTGTTGGGGTATACAACTAGTTTTCATAGTTAGGGGCAGGGACAGAGCGTCATGGTGCAAAGGGATTTAATTAATCCCCTTCGACGAAAAATTATATTGTACAAATAGGGTGAAAAGAATTTTTATATATTTATAAACTGTTCAATCCTCTTGATATAGGGGCAGCTTATACTGTAACATTAATGGTTGTTAAAAGTTGCTTAAGGTTTCAGGTTCAGATCTTTTGTGTGGATTCTTATATTGTTTCTTAATCCCCTGGTTATATAGATATCCTCTGATTCGGGAATTGGCACAAAATGGTTAACGAAGAAAATAAGATTCAGAAGTCGAGGTCTTTCAATTTTAGGAAGATATTTGAGATTCCAAGTAGATTGGCACAGAGCATTGGGGGGGAGAGTGGTAGTGATGAAGAGGACATGGATGACAACATTGGCAACGTCCAATTTATTAGCCAAGGCGGAACAACGTCTGTACCTTTAGAAAATCATCAGATGGATAATGAACCTGTTTCAAGCTTAACACAGGATGCAGCTAAGGCAGGAAATACCCAAAAAGATAAAGAACCTTCAGGTATTATTCTTGACATTGATAGATAATTATATAATTGTGCATGTATGCACAATTTGAACCGTATTAATGTGTCATGACACATTAATTTGATGTAAATGTTATGGATTCAGACATGGAGTTGATGAAAGAAAGGTTTGCAAAGCTGCTTTTAGGGGAGGATATGTCAGGTGGAGGAAAAGGTGTTTCATCAGCTCTGGCTTTATCAAACGCCATTACCAATCTAGCTGGTAACTCTCAAATAATGCCCTGATCTTCGACGTCCATGTATAGTTCTGCTATGCAATTGTTAATCAATGTTCGATTTATGTTCTTTCCTTGTATTCTTCAACTTGTAAATGGTGGAGACAAAAAAAAGTTTCTGACATCTGTTTGTAACATGTTATAGCTTCTGTTTTTGGAGAACAATCGAAATTGGAACCTATGTCTCAAAAGAGAAAAGAGAGGTGGAGAAAAGAAATCGACTGGCTATTATCTGTGACAGATTACATTGTTGAGTTTGTCCCCGCGCAACAAAAATCAAAAGATGGAACAAACATGGAGGTCCTATTTCAGTCTTGTCCTCCTTACATTTCTGCTTCAAGATTTAAAGTAAGAAATGTAATCCCTGTTTTGACAGATAATGGTTACTCAACAAAGAAGAGATCTGCTCATGAACATCCCTGCTCTGAAGAAGCTTGATGCAATGCTCATTGTGAGAAACCTGAAGTGCACTCTATTACTTACTTAAATTGTATCAACTTCCCCAATAACTGAATCAACATTTACAGGACTGCTTAGATAACTTCAAAGATGCAAAAGAATTCTGGTATGTCTCGAGAGATGCTGAAGAATCTGAGAAAGGTGTCCAGAGGACTGATAAATGGTGGCTACCTACAATCAAGGTTCCACCTGAGGGACTCTCAGATGCTTCCCGGAGATGGCTACAATATCAGAAGGATTGTGTGAACCAAGTACTCAAAGCATCCATGGCGATTAACGCTCAAATACTAGCAGAAATGGAAGTCCCTGAAAACTACATTGAATCTCTCCCCAAGGTGAGAAGCAAAGTACACACACTACAAGTTAGATTTTAACATACTGCTTTCTGACTCCTGCTATTCTACTGCTAGAATGGTAGATCAAGTCTAGGTGATTCAATCTACAAGAACATCACGGTCGAATTCTTTGATCCAGAACAATTCCTTTCAACCATGGACATGTCATCAGAACACAAAGTTCTTGACCTTAAAAACAGAATTGAAGCATCTATTGTGATTTGGAAGAGGAAGATGCACCAAAAAGATGGAAAATCTTCCTGGGTTCCAGCTGTGAGTTTGGAGAAGAGGGAGCTCTTTGAAGAGAGAGCAGAGACCATCTTACTCCTGCTAAAACACAGATTTCCTGGAATTCCTCAATCTTCCCTTGAGATCAGTAAAATCCAATATAACAGAGTAAGAACTATCCTGCTGGCTGGCTCTGCGATATATTGATTGGAACAAATTATCAACTGTTTCACCTGCAGGATGTGGGACATGCTGTTCTGGAGAGCTACTCAAGGGTGCTAGAAAGCCTAGCCAACACAGTTATGTCGCGTATTGAGGATGTCCTATATGCAGATTCTGTCACACAAGATCCATCACTTGCAATAGCAAAGTGGAACCCTTCAGCTGAATCTTCACCTCAGCAACCACTAAGTGGAATGTCAACTCCCAGGGGAGAGTCAGAGATGTTAAGTTCTGCAGCAGAAACACCAACCTCAATGACCTTGTCCGATTTCATGGGGTGGAATATGGAGCAAGGAGAGGGAGACATAAGTAAGAATCCGGAGACCTTTTGCCCAAGATGATAACGAAAAATCCATGCGACGATAAGTTCTCTTACATTGAAAGTGGCCTAACAAGTCCCTACTGCTCGGCATCAAACATGAAAGAGTGAAAGAGATCAAAGTCTGATTCATACAGTAGAGAACCATAACAGTGTCTAATTTTCTCTTACCAGTGTATGCAAGACTGTAACTGCTCTTCTTCTGAAGCGAATAGGTAAATTTCAAGATGCAATCCATTTTTTGGTTAGATGTTCTTTTCCTTTTAATAGCATTCTTGGCTTTTTGCTTTTGGAAAGTGTTCCTCACGAAGTACTCCATGTCCATCTCCAAGCATAAGTCACCGCAGGGTTTTAAGAATAAATTTTGATGCTAAGCACTCAGGAGAAGTGACTTCTTCCATTGAACAACCTAGGTTTTTTTTTCTTTTTTCTATTTTCCTTTTCAATGTCAGTTTCTGTTGATGTGCAATACATGAAGAACATCTGTTGATGTGCAATATTGCTAATTCATCCATAATACTTAAAATGTTACTGCACATAAGCAAAATTCCCAAGAAATTTAAGAATTCATAACATTCAGCATAACTTAATAATTTGACAGAAGGTGATTTGCATTCATCAAATCCCTTTATAATGGGATTTCAAAATCTGACATCCAAATACTATGTTTATATAGTCATACAAGTTTTTATTTAACATCAAAGGATAAGAAAGCGATCGAGGAAAAACAGACTTAGTTTCTCAATAAGACTGCTCTCGAATGCAACTGAACTCATTTAGGCCACTTTGGTAACAGCAGCATGTATGGCATCGGCAAGATGAGGAATTGTGCGAGAACTAAGGCCTGCCATGCTAATTCTCCTGCAAATGAGAAAGGAGAAAATCATTCCTTCTAAAAATGGAAAGTAGAAAATGTCACTAGAGATGATGATCTTTTTAACCAAAATCTTAACTTCAACAAAGAGATGTTTCAACTGATACCAGAATAGATTGAAGGTAAGTTCTTTTGAGAATCAGTCTAATTTGGGAGGGGGGAAAAACAGAACTGCACTTTCTTCTATAAATTTTAAGTATGAATGACAGAGCTGGACTTGTTTATGCTTCCTCTCAAAACTGAAGCTATAAGTCTGAAATTCTCCTTATTAAAGAATTCAAGCCGAAATAATCAATGATAAGGACTTCTAAGTTCCAATTATTTAAGTTTCTACTGAGAAAAAAGCAACCCAAAGTAACAAACTAAACAAATAAAAAAAATATCAAGAGTCAGATGTCCTTACCCATCAGATGTCATGTAAATGTGATGCTCTCTAGTCATGAATGAAACTTGCTCAGTATTCAATCCTGTGAAAGTAAACATGCCAATTTGCTTGATGATATGACTCCAATCACCTGCCGTACCTGCATAACAGAATAAAACTTACATTAGCACTAAACTGAACAATGAAGTCAAAAGATTTACTTGCTGTGGTTCTTTCACCCTGGTACTTTTCCAGAAAAAGTTCCTATTGCAGTAGCAGTCAAACCCATCATACAGAATACAGTATGCTTCCCTACAAAGAACAAATATGAAGATCAGATACCTCGAGCTTGCAAGGCATCAAAGAGTTGTTGGCGCATGCTAATAATCCTGTCGGCCATTGCTTTCAGCTCAATTGTCCATTCATCGTACATTTGTCTATCACCATTAGATGAGCAACCACATCAAAATGTAGAAGGTATAGCCTCTACTAACAGCAAAACAGAATCTTGTAAATAGTTGTACAAACCTGTCCTTGAGTATAGTAGCAACAATAGACGCACCATGAATTGGTGGATTAGAGTACATTGGCCTGATAACCAGCTTTAGCTGGCTTTCGACTCTGCTTGCAACATCTGAATCTTTGCAAACCTATAACACAACACAAAATTTTATTGTAGTGCTAGTCAGCTTTTAGTGCCTGCCTGATAAAACTAAAAAAAAAATGACACTTTTTCCTAAACATACAATCCGGTACTAATTCCACTCTGTCCTTCTCTTTCTTTTTCAATTACAATCTAAGTGGAAGCCATCTTCAAAAAATTGGCTTTCAATATCTCTAGAGACTGTGTTCATTGTACCAGTAGGGAATATAACCTGAATTATGCTTAAAGAAAAAATCATCTTTAGACATAAATAGCATGATATAGCCATGGATAGTTCTTCAGCCACCAATTTTATCGCTTACTAAAAAGGGAAAGCAATTACAACCGACAAAAGGACTTACAATGCTAAGGGCACCAACACGCTCCCCATACAGTCCCATATTTTTGGCATAACTCTGAGCTGCAAGACATTCACCACCATCAGCCACAAACATGCGAACAGATTGTGCATCTGCATCTAAGTTGCCACTGGCAAAACCCTGCAACATCAAAAATATTCATTATAGTAGGGGTCCGTTGAGCAGCCCATTAATACATAGTTTGGGGCTTCAAATTATTTGGTAATCATTCTTAACGACGTATCACTTGAATTCAAAATCCCATCATAAGCTTTACCTGGTAAGCACTGTCAAAGAAAGGTAACAGCCCCTTGGACCTCATCAACTGCCTGATTTTCTCCCACTGGTCATTTGTTGGATCAACGCCAGTTGGGTTATGAGCACATGCATGGAGAAGAACTATTGCTCCAGCGGGTGCAGCAGCAAGATCATCCAAAAGTCCTACAAGGTTCATGATTAAATTTGATATGCAACACCCAAATACAGGAGAAGCCACAGATAAACTAAGCTTATATCTTTACCAACAGAATACAAAATTAAATAAATAAAGATCCTGTGGTAGCTACAGATAAAATATAGATCTTTCTAGACACGACCAGGAGCAAGTTCACTTGTCCATAAAAAAGAGAAATCGGTTCTTACTTACAACTGTAGAACTTTAAGAACATTGATTACAGTAGTACCTTGGAAATCCAGGCCTCGTGTTGCTGGGTCGTAGTAACGGTAATATTTTACTGAAAGCCCGGCTAAAGTGAAAACCTTGGGATGGTTTCCCCATGTTGGCTGTGGTATATATATAGTATGCTGGCAACAAAACAAACAGTAGAAGCTTATAGAAGTGCCCATTTAATTTAGACATATAAAGGGAAAGAGAGCAAGGAATACTAACTTCATGATAATGCTTAGCCAGAAACTCAGCCCCAACCCTCAAAGAACCTGTGCCCGACAAGCACTGAACAGTAGTCACCCTGTTCTCTTGAATGGCAGGGCTGTATCAGCAACAAAACAGCACAAAAAGCATTTAAACACATCTAAACATAAGTAAATCTGCTGATATCGTAACAAGTCAATTGCATATGACTTAACAAGGAGTAATAGTGATAGAAGACACATATTTCCTGATATCACGTTCACCATACACAGATAATCAGTACAACAAAGAGGAGAGAAAGTTAACTCTAGAACAATTTTCTTCTGATGCAAGGCATCATAATAAGATGAAATACGGAGGAATATGTTTTAACAGGTATTCAGTTACTCTACTTTGTGGAGATAAAGCATTCCCTTTTAGCAACAATCTCTCATTCAAATATCAAACTAGATGGAAGGAAGAATATTGAAGGCTCATTTTCTTTTATACAAGTGGTTTGGCAAGATAGGTTTAAATGGAGCGACATGGATAGTGAGAATATTTTTATATTTTTGACTCAAGCATTTATCAAGAGAAACTGCCCCAAAAAATCTCCAAACCTGTCAGCACCAAATATAAGCTTTGCACTCAGTTTGTTAAAATCCGCTAGTCCAGTAATTGAGAGATACTCCTTCACCCGAGACCTGCATCATAGCAGCCTTAGATTCCAATCTTGGCATCAGGTGATCATATCTCAAAAGAAAACCTGTAAGCTAGTTTCTAATTTGGCAAGTTACGTGTCATTGACGAGCATTTGTTCAGCTCGTCTCACCACATTAAGAACAAGGGGCTTTCCTTCCTGCAAGTTGTCATCAGACTATGCATTAGTAGAACATAATTTTCAAGCTTAACACTAACATCCAACTCAAGATTGAAGAAAAAAACAACCACTTATAAAATCAAGTGGTTTCACTTCATTATGCATCAGGGGAAAAAAATATTAATGTGTATGCATCAGTGTCTACAATTTTGTATCCTTGTGAAGGAGCCTATTAAAGAAAAACTTAACCAAGGATTCAACACATAGCAGGACCAAATCCATTCAAGGGGCTACTTTTTTTGGTTATAATAAAAAATAAAAAATAAAGAACAACGAGACAAAGTAGAAGTGGCAGACCTCAGTGCGATATGCGCCAACACCCAAATTCAACTTCACTGGGCTGGTATCTTTGTTATAAGCAACTGTGACCTGTTTTAATGAAGTAACACAACAGAAAAAAAAAACCATTACTAAACACTTGAGAAGCACAAATTATCTTCTCAATAGAGCAAGTTAAAGAATCAAATCTACACCCTTCCATCAACCACACCAGGAATAAAATAAGGAATTGCCAGATCACAGTAAAAAGAAAGAGGTATTAAATAATTAGCAACCACATCCATGATCCAATGCATACAATAGGAAACCCTATAGCGATCATTCCAATCAACTTATTTATGCCGATCTCCAAGATATCATTTTTAACCTAATCATCTGATCATTAATTAATGTTCATTCTAATCTAAGAATAAAAGAGAGAGAGAGAGAGAGAGAGAGAGAGAGAGAGAGGAGAGAGAGAGAAGTAGCTTATCAAATCCACTAAAAATATAGTTAGGGAAGATTATTAAAGGAGCCACAGAAGAAACATGTTCAGTGGAAATGTAAAATAGAAAGAGTGGAAAGGGAGGTACTCCTAAGATGGGATCTTCAGGAGCACGAACAACATGGGCAAAAACAGAATTGGAGGAATTTGCCATTATGAAAAAATGAATGAGATTTCTTCAGAGAAGAACTTCAAAGTTGTAATGGAAGAGTGATCTTTCTTGAGGAATTTATGGAGTGACGCCCTTCGCCAAAAAGACTACTCCTACTAATCTATAGAATATTGTCTGGCTACTTTGGTGCTGCGTGGAACACACCACCAGTAAGTATAACACAGTCGGCGGTTTAAATCAAGGGACTGCGCCACCTGTAGACTTTTCTTTCTTGCTCTCCAATACAAGTTCTAATTTTTGTTTGTTTTTTTAATGAATTAAGAGAAACAAAAGAAACATAAATACATGCTTGTATTTCTTCTTCCCTAGTTGTTTGAGATCATTTTTTTTCCCTCCTAAAATAACTGAGAGAGAATTACACATAGATATAGACCACACATTGTAAATACGTAGTGTGTATGCCAAAATCAGGTTTTTTCATAAAAGAACAGATCGAGGTTGAATCTCGAGGTCGACCCTCGGCACCGGTTAGCCGACCAGTAGTCGAGACCACATGTCCGATGTAGGAGGTCGGAACCATATGATCGGTGCTCGGACCGATATCCGATATCGAGGTTGGAACCAGAGTTGAGGCCAGGCTCGATATGGCGATCGATGGGCCACGTCGAGTTTCATCTCGTGATGGTCGATATGTCCGTTGCGTTAACTGCCAACTCATATTCAAAAGTCAATGATACTGCTCAAGCTATACCAAACGTGCAGGACCCTCACCTAACCTGCAGTACCTTCACCAATCTGCAGGACCTTTACCAAACGTGCGTGGGCTTTACCAACTATGCAAGGACACTGTGATGATTGTAAAGGACACTTTATGGGCAACAGG
>MCJB01020517.1:12406-34421 GCA_002018475.1 Nicotiana obtusifolia
GGGTCAGATTTCTCCTATATATATTGATGTACTAGATTCAGAAAAGGGGGGGAACATTCTTAAGAAACAAAGGCAATATATTGATTTCCCAGCTTTGCAATTATACTCTATCTTCTAAGTGTTGTATTCTTTCTCTTTTTACATCTATTCATTTACGACCAGATTTGTCACTTACTTATTGATTCCCACGCTTAAATTCAATTGATTTGCTTCCAATTTTTGGGGCAAACAGGTAGTGTTTCAGTCAAAAAATAATTTTTAAGGTAAAAGCAAATAAAAAAATGATTCGGACGTTTAACAACCAATTGTACTTCACTTTTCCTAATATAAAAGAATAATAATAAAGAAAAATAAGACTGAGAATAAAAAAATAAATTTTTTATTGATGATTGTTACTTTCTACCAATAAGAAAGAACAAGATCTTCCAAGAAAATTGACAATTGTTAAATTACTTTGTAGTTTTCTCGATAGGTAACAAGATATGGAAAGGAGATTTATATAAGGGAATAATTCATAACTGCTTGCCCTATTTAATTCCTGCCCGTTACTAGTATTTATAACCCATTACGTGGGTGATTTGTAACGGTTTAATAAATCGCGCATAATCAGGGATTCAACTGATTTCTTGTCATATTCGTGGCTATTAATGATCTTTCCATCTCTATGGCTTCCAATGTCCTTAATTATCAGCTCGTAGCTATTTTCTGTTTTTCAGCTAATAGGTATGGTATCTTCGTAGACGATCACATTGGTATTACTCATATCTTCTCTACACATATTTTTTATTGCTTCGACTCTCATGCCACCTGTCATCATAATATTGGTCCACATGGTGAGTTTATTTTCTACCAATACAGTAGTCCCCCCACTTTCTGAATATTCTCAACTTAATATTCGGGAAGTGGAGAGTTTATTTATGGCAAGGATGTTTTGCCGCCTCTTTCCAAGATCATTATGATGTGTATCAGACGTGAAGAGACCTATCTCTTCCATTTAATTGTGAGACGAGTATCTTATTATGATTGGCTCTACGATTTGCAGCGGTTTTTTAGGCTCATATGGCTCTGTCAGTTTGATGTGACGGTGACGAGTGCAAAACATAACATAAAATTATGCTTCTAGTCAAAGATAGTATAGTTTAATCATCGTCTCCACGGGATTGGATTTAAATAGTGTTCGAGTAATCTTCAATTGATTACTATCCAGGAAAATAACACTTGATTTGATGATTATCAACTACGATTTACTAATAAAAATTGAGCACTTAACAATTGATCACAAAAGACGGCAGATGAGCAACAAAGAAATATCAATGAGAGAAATAAGGGTAATTGACTAGACAGGTGCAAGATAATTGACTCGGGATCCAATTCTTGAGTTAGTTCACTCTATAATACTGTTGATTCTCACGAATTCGACAGATAGTTGGATTCCACTTGAAGTTAATGTTCCTCTTTCGTTTGAACGTTAATTTCAGTAATTAATCTAATTGAAGCACGGTAAATAATTGCAACGAATAAAATGATGGATATGGTCTAAAGGGAAACTTCTTACGAATATTTCCTTATTTTCTAGTTCGATTAATAATTCAAGAGGCTCTTTCGATTACCTATTTGAATCACGAATTTAAACTAGATCATAAGATGTAAAGAAATTCAATATAATGCTCCTCTTTCGATTAAGAAAAATAAGAAATAACTTCATAATATGAATTAAAACTCCATCAATTAATTCCAACAATTATTAAGAATCGAATCCCTAATCAAGTTATCAAAACACCGTATCTGTCAACATCCTAATGGAAATTACTCTATAACAATGAAAAAAGTCATCTCAATAAGGTTTAAAAACATAGAAAACATCAATGCTAATGATTCGATACAAACTCCCGCATTGCACCGATCATTGGTTCAAATCTTGATGAATATCTTGTGTCTTCTTGCCTTAGTTGCTTCTCAAATCTTTAGTACGTCAAAGTCCCTTCAAAAATGTTTTTTTGGTATATTTATACCCTGTAGGAACGGGCCCATACGAAACTACCCTTTCCTAGCCAAAACAGGAAATAACTCTAAGAAATTTGTACAGGCACACCGCACCCCGTGCCTCGCCATGCGGTGCACTTGTGAGGATATTCAGAGAGGTAAAATCTGACAGGCAGCCCACCTTAACACAGCTGCGCCGCGCCATGCGGCGCCCCACGTGGCGTGGCAGTGTTGTTTTCTCAGAGTAAATCTTTTCGTCCACTTTTTGACATCCGGACTTGGTCCTCGACCTCCGAGCGTGATCCCGACTTAATTTCTTGAGCTTCTACTTAGACTTCAAAGTTCCAAATTGTTCGATTTAGCTCCAATTTAACTTTTTAACTCGGAATCACTTCCTGCAAGGCATGAAACACGTATTAAGTGTAATTCACTATCATTTTAAGCTCAAATACACGTAATTAGAGTGCAATAATACGACTAAAATACGGACTTCTAGCCTACCATCAACACCCCACATTTAGACCATTGTTCGTCCTCGAGCAATCAAACTACACTTCACATATAGACGACCTTTTCATCAAACAACTTCCCTAACACATCATGTCAAGAATTTTTAAAGCAGACTAAGCACCCTATCATAACATCCTAGCCTGAAAACTCGACTCAAAAGCACCACGCATATTTTCACAACCTGCTCACTTACTCTAACACATAGGCCAACGTCATTATCTTTCCTTCACAAGTCATGTGCCCTCACACTAACAAAAAATAGAGGGTAGTTCCACACAAAATAAAATTCACGAACAAATAGGAACTCAAGATAGACAGAATTCACTCACTCTCAAAATCAAAATTCTATGTGCCACGGAAGACGTACCATAGGCTTACCCGTAGTATAATACTCTACCAATTGAGCTCATTCAGTCAAAGATCAAGTAGGACTTAATTTGGTTGCAATGTGGGCTGCAGGACGGGTAGGATACAATTTGGATAATAGTGACTACACCTCCCTGAGCACTTTAATACATACAATTCACAAATCCAAACCCCTCGTTTATGTTGAACTAAACCCCAACCTTCACATCATATTAACACCAAACTCCCAATTTTTTTAAGCACAGAAAAAGCAATATTTACCACTAGTAAGGAATAATTTTCTTTATAATATATACAAGCACCAATATATTTTTTTTCTTTCTCTTTTTTTTTTCAATTCCCTACAAGTGGCTCTCATAATTTTTTTCAAACAGTGCGCCTTTCTCCTTTTCTATAGTTCTATTCAAAAACCCATCCATACCTCCACTTAGATTTTAACAAGTTTAAAAATATATCAAGTGCTCAAGAGAGGTAAACGGTTCAATCAAATAGTCAATTCAAACAAAGGGGTCAGGCTTGTAGTGTGGTTTCTAAAGAAAATAGGGTCACAGGCTCAAAAGGGCTAACTAGGATACACAACAATTCGGCGGGTCACAGACATATAATTGGTTCAACAAATAAATACCTATATTACTTCCTAGACTGAACAAAACTGCTATTTCGCTTTGCAAATACACGAGGAACATTCTAGACATCAACTGATATGCACAGAATATCAACACAAACCTCACTCACACATTGGCACATAACTCACTTGGGATCAGATCTACCCCGGCTCTCTAGTCAAAACAGTTAAGCAAAGTCACAATCAACCAATTTAAGGCACTTATTTAAGAGTCAAGAACTGAGCCTAAACGTCACAACTAAGGCACTCACCAATCTCAAGGAATATGCAATCAAGGGAAATTGCTTCAAATTAGCACTGTGACTCAAGATTCTTTATTCCTATAAAACTAAAACCCTAACTACACCTGGTTCAAGTAAAACTCTTGGAGAAAAGAACCGCAACACAAAGAAAAACCAAGTGGGAATTATTACACTACCTAAGAAAGTAAAATAAAATAAGACATATTTTTGGATTTTCAAAATTTTTGATTTTTTTTTTGTATTTTTCTCGTTCAACTTCAAATCCCTCAAGAAGCCAGTCGACGAAATCCATCGCCCGAAAGAGTCGGAACTAAACAATTATGATTACTAACTATTACAAGCCGATATAATTTAGAGTTATAATTACAGACCATATTGTCTAAGAAAGTAAGAAACTAGTCAAACAAAGCCAATTGACAAATAGAAAACAAACAAATACAACAAAATAGGAGCACCTCACCCCCACACTTAAGAAATTGCTTTGTCCCCAATGCACAACAATAGAAACAAGAGTGAAAAGGTGGCCTACTCCTCATCAACACCCTCAAAGGTGCGCAGGCACTCCTCATAATCGGAGGGAACAGAGTTTACGTCCTCATTCGGTGGCATCTGTGCTCCATCTGCCAAGCCCAATAGTGACCGCTAGGGGGGGGGTCCTCCTGCAGCTCTGCCAAGTCAGTCTTCCCCAGAGCAGCGCGATCTCTTCGACACGAAGTAATCTCTGATCCATAGGAACAACAACAGAAGGGGGTTCTATCACAGCTGTCACATCAAAAGACTTAGGAGGCCACGACACCGGAATCGTTCAATCATAATGGAACTCCTCCTCCACATGCTGCATCCGCAGAAGCCGAGTGATCATGCTCGAGAAATACAAGCGGCGGGTCCCAAGTGGTCATACTCGAGCCATGTGCTCAAGCATAATCTTGCCAATATCAAACTTCATCCGAGTCAAGATGGCATAAATGAGACATACCTTCAACCTGGAGACATCAGTGTCGTTCTGGGTAGGAATATTCTTTGCATTATTCAACCCGAGAATGACCCTGGCGGGACGCTGGAAATTGATCTTCTTCATGTCTTTGTGGAACTCTCCCGCGTCCATGTGGCAAGAGAATCAGCGCCATACAGCTGGCACCTAATATCAGGATAGGGGGTCGATGCAGTAACCTCTAGAACAACTTATGAGAGTGCTCTGTGAACCCCATAATATGATTTATCACCTGTAAGGAAAAAAGGGGATCATCTTGCCTCTCACCCGCACCTCATACACCGCATCCAAACTAGCCTTAGGCTGTCAGTTGGCATATAACTCCTTTAACATGTTCACGTTCACCGACTCACCAGGACGGAACAAGCTTTCAAAACCCAAGTACCTAATGTTGTTGTATATCCCCGAGTACTTTCTGGCTAGCTTGCCGTCATCAATACCAACTTCCCGGTCGGGGCTCACCGCCGGAACAAAGGTCCTGTACCAATTTCTGGCATGAGCTAGCGCAACCCGAATGTCATACTTGTAGCCCGATACTGCATCCGCATCTGGATCAGTGCGCTCCACTTCCTCCTTCACTGGGGCAGGGGGAGGTGCCAACCTACCTCCTCTACGACTACTAGAGGCAATCTGATGCAAAGTTGAAGGTACTGCAGCCATATCATGAATCCATGGCCTTCTTAAAATTATATTGTAAGCCATGTCTACATCCACCACTTGGAATTTGGTATCTTTCACTACTCTTTCGGTCAAATGTGGACAAATGTAATTTCTCCCTTAGTTATGAAACTTGAATTGTCGAACCTAGACAAAGACCAAGCCTTGGGTATTACACAATCAATTGCTTGCATTTTGTTAACCATTCGTAGTAATATAATATTCAGTGAGCTACCTGGATCAATTAAAACTCCTTTGGCATTAGTGCCATGAACAAGTAAAGAATTTACCAGTGCATTGTCGTGAGGGATGAACAAGCCATCTGCATCCTCATCATCGAATGTTATTCTCTCTCCCTCTAAGACTTACAGAATTCGCTTCCCATGAGTTCCCCGGTTATTACGTTCACCGTCCTCTTTGGTGATGGGGGCTTCAGTGGCTCTTCCATGTTCTTCATATAATACTTCTTACCTTTCTCACTAAATAGATCAGTGAGATAACCTTTTTTCAATAAATAATTAACCTCTGTTGTAGGAGGTATCAATCTGCCATTCGTGCTCGTGGTCATTATGAAATTCACCAAAATTCTTGACTTCTTTTGCTAGGATCTGATCTCAATTCTGTGGGCCACATTACCTAATCTCCCATGCCTCTTAACACTGCTACTAATTTGGAAGTACTTACATTGAAGTTGTAATCACCTATTTTTGATTGAGAATTTAGGTCGTTGTTCCTTGTCATATCCCGTTCCTTCCCAAATCGAGAAGAGGAACCTACTTTTTTCTGTTGTGATCTTTGATCAAACCGTACCTGTTCCAGTTTCAGCATAAGATCTCGCCTTGCTGGTCCCATGTAAGGCTCCTACCTATTTTTCTTGGTCCTTCGTTCCAGTCTGATTGTGTACATCCGAACCTATCCTCCACCTTTGGTTGGAATACCATATCTTTTTCTATTCAAAGTTTTGTGTTGTACCTGTTGTAAGTAGTTGCTGGGATCTCTCGCAGACTTTCCTTCAATCTTCTTGTGGCTTCTAAGCTTCTCTCATTCAGGTATTGCTGTCCAATTATTAGGTACGCGATGTAACAACATCCTTTCTCGTTGGAAGCAATCCACGAATTCTCTGAGCAATTATGTACTTTCTTGTTTTGCCTTGAAGATATCTTTCATTCTTTTTCTACTTTTTGAGCTCCCGAATGTGCTATAATAAATGAATCTACAAGCTCAACAAAATAGTCAATTGAATTTTAAGGTCAAAGAGAATGCCACGTTAGTGCATCCTTTGTAAGGGTTTTGTCACGTTCCAAAATCCCATATTTAGGATCGTGATGGCACCTAGTCTCTAAGACTAGGTAAGCCTAGCAGATGATGATATTAACAAAATAAAACAACTTAGCTATTAAATAATACTAATAAATGACATAACATAGTCAAAAATGATCAACAGTCATACATCCCAAAACTGGTAGTACAGAGTCATAAGCTCTACTGAGAATAAACTAGAAAACTCGAAATACAACACTGTTTTGGAAAACAAATAATAGTAGAGAGGAAAAACAATTAAAGGTGAATCCGAGGCCTGCGAGTGAGAACAACAGGTATACCTTGAAGTCTGCACAATATCTGGGTCAATTCACTAGCGACCGGCCTGATCCGAGGTATCTGGATCTGCACAAAAATATGTAGAAGCATAGTATAAGTTCACCACAATCGGTTCCACGTAAGTATCAAGACTAACCTCGGTGGAGTAGTGACGAGGTTCAAGTCAAGGGACCCACTAGACAATAATCTACACAAAATATCAATATAAAACTAGCACGGAAAGCAAACAAGATAAACAACAACAAAGAAAAGAGCATGTGATAACACAAAAAATTAACTGAACTTGTAAGATACAAAGTGAAAACAGTTAAGGAAAACAATGACATTTTCAAATCATCAAACTGTTCCAACATGGGTAACACAAGAATCACGCTGAAGCACCACATAACATAATCGCAAATCACCCTTATGATGCCGCGTGAGCTTCACATTTAAAACATTTTCCCTAAATAGCTTCGCGCGAATAAGCCCTCTTATCTCGCCGCGTGTGCATCACAATAAGGTATTTCCCCTTACAAGCAAGACGCGCATAAGCCCCCTTATCTCGCCGCATGCGCTTCAATATACACACCACCTTTATGTTGCCGCATGAGCATCTCATTCACAACACAACAATCAACTCGAACCACACGTGCACACATGCACAACATCGCCCAATCAACAATACCAAAGCAACAAGAATACATAGCCCATGACTCAATAACAATAGGTACAAGAATAACAATGATAACACAAGGGTACGGGGAATGAACAACAATGAAAGTGCTCCATGTAACAAACAAACTCAAATTCAAGGCAAATTAATAGCCTAAGGTCTAATTCGATCAATTACCACACGCACCCCCGTGTACACACTCGTCACCTTATGTATACGTCATTCCACATAATACAATTAATGCAATTAGACCAAATCCTAAAGGGAAGTTCCCCCTTACAAAGTTAGGCATGATACTTACCACAACTAGGCCAATTCAATACTCTAAAAATGCTTTTCCCTTATAATTTACCTCCGCCCGGCTCAAATTTAACCAAAAATAATTTAATATCATCACACAATGCTAATAAACCAATTTCGATTAATAAGGTTAAGATCTTTACACAATTCCCAAAAAGTAAAAAAAGAAAAAGTCAACCCCGGGTTCACCTGGTCAAAACCCGAGCCAATGGGTAGATCTCGATTACCCATAACCCCACGAGTCCATATATGTCTTTGATTTTCAAATCTGAGTCCAATTCGACTCTTAAATCTCAAATTTTTATCTTTTAAATATAGTCAAAAATCCCCAAAATTTCTCTTCAAATATCATGATCTAGATGTCAAAAATTCATAAATAATCATGTTATGTAATCAAAAGTGAATCAAAATCACTTACCCAATAGCTTTGTATGAAAATCTCCTCCTCAAAATCGCTTCCCCTGGGGTTCGCAAATGCGACAGAGGGATTGCAAAAGTGAACCATGTTAGCCCATAGAGATGTCGCAATTGCGACATGGGCTTCACAATTGAGATTGTAGCCAATTCGCAAAAGCAAACATGTGGTTGCAATTTGCGACCTGCCCAAGTCTAGTGCTAACTTTGCAAATGCGGTCAAGGCGTCGCATTTGCGACACCTAACACCCATTGTCCCCTTCGCAATTGTGATATGGTGCTCGCAATTGCTTAACTGTAGCACTAGCACACCAGCAACGTGAAACAAGTCCAAACCAATTTGAAACACGTCCGAAACTCACCCAAGCCCCCCAGGCTCCACATCAAATATCTACCCAAGTCTAAACACATCATACAAGCTCACTCATGCGCTCAAATTACAAAAATAACATCCGGAACCACGAGTCGGACACCAAAACACATGAAAATCACCATGAAACTCAAGAATCGCAAAAATCACAACCAAGCATCCGATTCCTACCAAACCAACTCGGAATGACACCAAACTTTGCACACTAGTTCCAAATGACAAAACGGACCTATTCCAAGTCCCAAAACCTAAGTCCAAACCCGATAGCCATAAAGTCAAACCATGGTCAAACATAGGAAATTTCTAAACCTTCAAATTGTCAACTTTTGGCAAAAAGAGTCAAATTCAATCTAGGAACCTCCGAATCAAATTCCGGGCATACGCCTAAGTCAAAAATCACCCTACGAACCTATTGGGACCATCAAAATACCGTTACGAGGTCATTTTTACAAAAGTCAAACTTTGATCAATATTTTCAACTTAAGCTTCCAAACTAAGAACCAATTATTCCAAATCAATCCAAAATCTCCCCGAAACAAAACCAACCATCCCCGCAAGTCATAAAATCATAAATGAATATACGGGAAGCTTCAAAAAGGAAAACAAGGTTCAAATACACAAAATAACCGGTCGAATCGTTACATTCTCCCCCTCTTAAGCGAACGTTCGTCCTCGAACGAGTATAGAAACATACCTGAAGTGCCAGAAAGATGACGATAACGGCTCCGCATATTAAGATTGGTTTCCCAAGTCATCTCCTCGACCAGTTGACCTCTCCACTGAACCTTCACCAATGCAATATTCTTCGACCTTAACTTCCGAACCTGCCTGTTCAAGATAGCCCCCGGCTTCTCAACTTAAGTCAAATCCTTTTCTAATTGCACTGAGCTAAAATCTAACACATGAGACAGATTGCTGGGTGGTTATGCAAGTCGGTAGGCCAGCTTACCAACTCTCTCAAGAATCTCAAATGGACCAATATACCGAGGGATCAACTTGCTCCTCTTCCCTAACCTCATGATACTCTTATGGGTGAAACTCTGAACAGAACCCTCTCCCCCACCATGAATGCCACATCACGAGCCTTCTAATCAGCATAACTTTTCTGCATGGACCGCACTTTAAGAAGCCGATCCTGAATCAACTTCACCTTCTCCAAAGCATCTGGAACCAAATCAGTGCCCAACAACTGAGCCTCCCCAGGCTCAAACGCAGAGATCGACATCGCTTCCCATATAAGGCCTCATATGGAGCCATCTAGATAGTCGACAGATAGCTGTTGTTATAGGCGAACTCTGCTAGTTGTAGAAACTGGTCCTATGAACCCTCGAAATCAATAATACAGGTACGTAACATGTCCTCCAAAATCTGAATAGTGCGCTCGGAATTCCCATCCATCTGTGGATGAAATGTCGTACTCAGCTTGACCTGTATGCCCAACTCACGCTGCATAAGTCTCTAAACATGCGATATGAATTATTGCCCTGATCCGAGATAATAGACACCGGCACGCCATGAAGGCGAACAATCTCACAAATATAAATCCAAGCCAACTGCTTTGAGGAGTAGGTAGTCATGACTGGAATGAAGTGAGCAGACTTGGTCAGTCTGTCTGTAATGACCCACATTGTGTTGAATCTCCTCAAGGTCCATGGAAGTCTAGCTACAAAATACATGGTGATATGCTCATATTTCCACTCTGGAATATCAAGCCTCTAAAGAAAACCACCCGGTCTCCGTTGCTCGTACTTAACCTGCTAGCAGTTCAAACACCGAGCTACATACTCCACAGTGTCTTTCTTTATTCTTCTCCATCAGTAGTGGTGTTTCAAATTATGGTACATCTTTCCGGCGCCCGGATGAATGGAATATCGCGAACTATAGGCTTCCTCAAGAATCAGCTCTCGTAACCCATCAACATTAAGCACACAAATCCGGCCCTGAAGCCTCAACACCCCATCATCAGCAATAGTCACCTCCTTGGCATCACTGTGCTGCACCGTGTCTTTAAGGACAAACAAGTGGGGATCATCATACTGACATCCTTGATGCGCTCAAACAAAGAAGACCGTGAAACCACGTAACTAGAACCCGGTTAGGCTCCGAAACATCCAACCTTATGAATGTGTTGGCCAAAGCCGGAACATCCAAGGCTAACAGCCTCTCCCCAACTGGAATAAAAGCAAGACTCCCCATGCTCTTAACCTTCCTACTCAAAGCATCAGCCACCACATTGGCCTTCCCAGGATGATAAAGAATTGTGATATCATAGTCCTTTAGTAGCTATAACCACCCCCGTTGCCTCAAGTTTAGATCTTTTTGTTTGAATAAATGGTGTAGACTCTTATGATCCATGAAGGCCTCACATGACATGTTGTAGAGATAATGCCTCCAAATCTTTAGCGCGTGAACAGTGACTGCTAACTCCAAATCGTGCACTAAGTTTTCTTCTCATGGGGCATCAACTGACGCGAAGCATAAGCAATCACTTTGCCTCCTACATCAACACGCATCCCATGCCAATCTGTGAAGCATCACAATAGATTGTATAAGAACCCGATGCTGAAGGAAAAACAAGAATTGGAGATGTATTCAAGGCTGTGTTGAGCCTCTGAAAACCCTCCTCACATTTGTCAGACCACCTGAAAGTTGCACCCTTTTGAGTCAATCTAGTCAAAGGAGCTGCAATGTATGAAAAAACCCTCCACGGAACAGCGATAATACCAAGCCAAGCCTAGAAACTCTAGATCTCGATAGTGGTAGAAGGTCGGGGCCAACTCTAAACAGCCTCAATCTTCTTTGGATCAACCTTAATCTCCTCAATGGACACCACGTGGCCCTAGAATTCAACTGAATCAAGCCAAAACTCGCACTTGGAGAATTTCGTATATAGTTTCTTCTCTCTCAAAGTCCGGAGCACGATTCTCAAGTGCCGCTCATGATCCTCCCAGCTGCGAGAATACACCAAAATATCATCAATGAACACGATGATGAAGGAATCACGATACAGTTGGAACATACTGTTCATCAAGTGCATAAAGGCTATTGGGGCATTGATCAACCTGAAAGGCATCACCAAAAACTCATACTGACCATAGCGGATCCTGAAAGCCTTCTTCGGAATATCTGAAGCCCAGATCTTCAACTGATGGTACCCCGATCTAAAATTAATCTTCGAGAATACCCTAGCACCCTGAAGCTGATCGAATAAATCATCGATACATGACAGTAGGTACTTGTTCTTGACTGTAACCTTGTTCAGGTGCCTATAGTCAATACACATCCTCATCGAACCGTCTTTTGTCTTCACAAATAGAACTTGAGCACCCCAAGGTGAGACACTAGGCTTGATTAAACCCTTATCAATCAACTCTTTGATGTTGTTCCTTTAATTCCTTCAACTCCAATGGTGCCATGTGATATGGTGGAATAGAGATGGGATGAGTTCTCGGCACCATGTCAACACCAAAATCAATATCCCTATTGGGTGGCATAACCAGTAGGTCTGCTGGAAACATATCAGGAAACTTTCTCACTATTGGAACTAACTCAATGGTAGGAACATTAGCACTAACATACCTCACAAAGGCTAAGTATGCCAAATACCCCTTCTCAATCATCCGTTATGCCTTCAGGAAAGACACCGCCTTACTAGGAATATGACCCAATGAACCTCTCCATTCTATCATCGACAACCCCGGCCTAGCCAATGTCACGATCTTAGCGTGACAATCAAGAATATCGTGATAGGATGACAACTTATCCATGCCCAAAATCACATCAAAATCCACCATATTGAGTAATAGAAGGTCAACCCTAGTCCCAAAAGCCCAGATAATGATCAAATAAGAACGATAGATGCAGTCTACCATAATAGAATCCCCAACAGGCGTAGATACATAAACAAGGGTACTCAAAGAATCTCGATACATATCCAAATATGCAACAAAATAGACACATATGAATAAGTGGAACCTAGATCAAATAAAACTGATGCATCTTTATGACAGTCCAGAACAATACCTGTGATGATAACATCTGATGTAATAGCCTCTGTCCTACCAGGGAAAGCATAACAACAAGCCTGGACTCCTCATCTAGGACATCCTCTACCCGCCTGTCCTCACCTCTAGTTGGTTGTGCAGGTGGAGTAACAACTGCATCGGAAACTATAGCTTGAGTACCCTGTGAAGGTCCACTCCCTCTGACATTTGGGACAATCCCTCACCATATGCCTTGTTCACCATACTCAAAACAACCTCTCTACGAGCATGACTGTTGGTATTGAGTCTGGCTTAGACGGCTAGAATAACCGTAGTAGGAACCCTGTGCAGGAGGTGCACTGGAAGATGGCTGTTCAAAATGAGTACTCTAAGGTCCCTAAATAGCTGGAGCACTGTGAGTAGCCTAAAGTGTAGACTGAATTGGTCGACTAATAAAGCCTATGTCGTGACGAGCTAACACTGCAGAGCGGATACCACTAAACCCTCCAATATCTCGAGGCCTCTTGGCCTCCCTATCCCCTCTCTCCTGGTCGCGGATACTCTCCAACCTCCTAGTGATCTCCACAGCCTGCTGAAATAGAGTATCAGTCCCCCACTCCCATGCCATCCCAAATCTAAGGCCATAGCCAAGTACATCAATGAATCTGCGAACTCTCTCTCGAACAGTAAAAACCAATGCAGGTGCATGATGAGATAATCCACTAAACCTCATAGCTTACTTAGACAAAGTCATGGTCCCCTAGCGGAACTGCTCGAACTCGGTGTGCAACGCTCCTGAGGGTTTATAGAACAAACTCCCTAAGGAATAGATCACTGAACTGAGTTCAAGTAAGTGGTGTGGTGCTAGCTGGCCTACTCTCCTAATAAGCCTGCCACCATCTATATGCCGACCCAGTCAATTGGAAGGTAGTAAGGCCAACCACGCTCACCTCCACTATGTCCATGGTGCGTAAAATACGATGATACTGGTCTAGAAAACCCTGTGCATCCTCAGAGGCTGCACCGCTGAAAGTAGGAGGAAAATACTTCTTGAACCTCTTTATCCTCTTCTTCTCCTCCTCTAGTGCCATTGGCTTGACCTCAGGCTGAACCGCGATCACGGACTGTACCGGCATAACACACCGAGCCTGATCAATATAAGCTCGCTGCTCTAGAGCATGAGAAGTGGGAGTTTGAGCTCCTCCCCCCCAATCCTAAGAAGTAGCTGGTGCAACCAGAGTCAACCTTGTCTAAGCCAAAGTACCAAACATGCTCAAAAAATGTGCCAAAGTCTCCTAGAGTTTAGGTGTAATGATCCGACCGATCATTTTGACATGACATTCAATTTGGTGGTTCAAGGTCATGAATAGATTCATATGGTGTATTATGACTTGTGTGTATAGTCGGTTTTGGTCTTCGAGTTGTTCGGAATTGATTTGGAAGAATAATTCCTAAATAGGAAGCTTTAAGTTGGAAGAGTTAACCAAGTTTGACTTTTATATATTCGACCTCGTATCGGAGATTTGATGGTACCGTTAGGTCCGAATTGTAATATTGGACTTGGGCGTATGCCCGAAGTTGCATTTGAATATTTTTAGAAGGTTTTGGCATTAATTGGCGAAAGTTGGCAATTTGAAGGTTTTGAAAGTTCATAAATTTGATCCGGAGTTGAATTTAATGTTATCAGGTTCAGATTGTGGTCCGTGAGTTGGAATAGGTTCGTTATTTCATTTAGAACTTGTGTTCAAAATTTGAGGTCATTTCGAGTTGATTTGATATGGTTCGCCATGAATTTTGGAAGTTGAAAGTTTAAAAGTTCACTAAATTTGAGTTGAGGTACGATTCATGATTTTGATGTTGTTATGTGGGAATTGAGGCCTCAAGCAGGTCCATATTATGTTTTGGGACTTATTGGTATATTCGGACGGGATCTCGAGGGGCTCGGGTGAGTTTTCGATAGGTTTGGGTTGTGTTGCGCTCCTTTTTGATATTATGACATTGTTTTTTCAAGAATAAACGGCAAAACATTAAGAAAATAAGCTCAAAATTCTATTTTAATTGAATCATTAGAACAGTATCATAATTACAGAGTCATAGCAAAAAGAATCGTCGAATTTGGATATCGTATGAGGGAGTTATGGCCATTTTAGTGTTGGAGAAGTTAGCTGTTGCTGGTGCTTCACAGATGCGAAGGGGGGTCCGCATTTGTGACCCGCAGGTGCGAAAAGTGGTCCAAAAAATCAGAAATGAGAGCTGGAAAACCGCAGGTGCGATTTTTTGGACGCAAAAGCGGAAATCCCTGTGTATAAAAAATCAAATTGTGTTCATTTGGTATTTTGAACATATCTTGAGTTCTAGAGCTCCGATCGAGGTGATTTTTGCGGCATTATTCTCATCTTTTCATGGAGTTCATTATCTAACCTAATATTTTTTTTTGTATTTTAACATGGTTAAACTAGTTCATTCGTAAATTGATCTATATTTTGATTGGAGAATTGTGGGTTTTTATCAAAAATTTTCTAAAGAGAATAAATGAGTTTTGAACATCGATTCGGAGTCGGAATTGGATGTAATTAGTATGGTTGGACTCATATTCGAATAGGTTGTCAGAATTTGTAATTTTTGTTAGGTTCCGAGGTGCGGGCCCGGATTGACCTGTTGGTTGATTTTGCGTTTTTGATTAAAGATTTGACCTTTATCACTTGAGTTTGTTTCCTAAGGCATTATTTGATGTTTTTGAGTTGCTTTTGGCTAGTTTTGAGCCGTTTAGAGGTTGATTTGCGCGGGATGACATTTCTGGAGTATTTTTTGGCTTGCTTGAGTTAAGTTATCTTACTTAAACTTGGTTGAGGCACTAGTTTCTTGAGTTATTTGTGATAGCTACGTGCTATGGGTGCGCATATGTGTGGGGTTTGCGCCCTATGCGAGCATCGAGGTATTTATCCATGCTCGGGGTAGTGCTTAGGTTATGATATGCCTTGAATTGATTGCTAAGCTTTATGCTGTGATGTTTCTCATACTTGCAACCTTATTGTCAACTAGTTTACATAGAGGCTAATCCCTTGAATGAACTAGATAATTGCTATTTCCGTGATGAAATTGTCGATTTGAGCTATGATAGCACACTTTGCACATGCATACACCTTAGCATATCATGTACACCAGTCCAGGAGCATGAAATCTAATATACATCATATTAATGTATTCTTATATATTTGCTTCTGTATGATATGATTTGGACTGCATGCCTGTAACCACGCGGAGGAGATTGCATTGTTATGCATGTGACCATGCTGGGAGAATTGTGTTGTTATGCTTGTGACCAGACCTGCCGGATTGCATTGTTATGCCTGTGACCACATCGGACGAATTGTGTTGTTATGCCTGTGACCACGCCAGGCGGATTATGATATTAAGCCTGGGACCACGACTGACCTAATAGCACGTGAGTTGTTCATGAAGCAGGTAAGTTATCCGTGCAGATCAAGATGTTAATATTATAGCACGTGAGTTGTCCATGTAGCATGTGGATATGGATCCATCCCCCTAGGGTCACCCTCTCATGTTTCTCTCTTGATGGTATAGAAACGGATTGTCAGAAACCGATGGGTTTCTGGTTGATGTGAGCTCTGGGAGAGCTGGTTATTGATTTGGTTTGGTTACTGAGATTTTGATGTGGGCCTGAGAGCCATGATGTAAATTCTCTTTGGATCAAGTTGCGCGCCACAGGGGATTGATATTTGGTTATTGCATTTCATCTTTACTTTTAATTTCCTTGGTTTTTACCTAATTTGTTTGCATATCTTCCTTATATGCAGGATTGTTGATTGAGCAAAATGCATTGAGAAAACTGAGAGCACCAAGGTGGTTTTATATGTGATTTCATGATTTGATTATATTTTCTATTTTGTACGTGCTGGAATTATGAACTATACATGTGATAGCGAGTATCATTTATAATTCTTGCTTCTATTACCTCGTCGAGGTTTGTTATGATACTTATTGAGTACATGGGATTGGTTGTACTCATATTACACTTCTACACCTTGTGTGTAGATCTATGAGCTGAGATGCCGTAGATGATGAGTGCTGGCACTAAAGACGTGTATGTGTTTCGGATATAACTATCGCTTACCCTTGGTAGCTTTAGATTTGAATTCTGTTTGTGTACATTCCAAACAGATGTTGTATTTATTTCATATCAGTTTTATAAATCTAAGTCTTAGTGGCTCATGACTTGTACTACTAGTCCTTGGGTTATTGAATAGAGTTTCAGTTATTTTATTTCTCGATCCATTATTATTCCCATTTGTATTGTGTTGACTGTTAGTTGGCTTACCTAGCTGGTTAGGTTAGGTGCCATCACGACTAATGGATTTTTGATCGTGACACTCGGGGTAGCAACAGGCGCTTCAGGTATCTGCTCCCTAACAGGAGCTACTGGTGGCTCCTCTGCTGCGGCCCTGGCTCACCCCCTTGCTACGGCACGTGCTTCGCCTCAGCCTCAGCCTCAGCCTCTACCCCAGCCTCTAGCAATATCGGCACCGGGGGAAGCATCATTAGTAGCTGAAGCTCGTGTCCTTATCATATGTGAGAGAATAGAAAAGTGAAATTTCCTACTAGTTCCGTAGCCTCTTGAAGATAAGTACAGACGTCTCTGTATTGATCTGCAAGACTCTACTATCTTAAGACTAGGTAAGCCTAGCACATGATGAGATTAACAGAATAAAACCACTTAGCTATTAAATAAAACTGATAAATGACTTAACATAGTCAAAAAATGATCAATAGTCATACATCCCAAAACTATTAGTACGAAGTCATAATCTCTATTGAGAATAAACTAAAAATCTCCAAATACAACACTATTTTGGAATATAAATAATAGTAGTAAGGAAAAACAATAGAAGGTTACTTTGATGCCTGCAAGCGAAAATAACAGGTTTACCTTTAAGTCTCCACAATATCTTGCTCAACTTACTAGCGACCGGCTCGATTGGAGGTACCTAGATCTGCTCAAATGTAACGGCCCGAACGACTGTTTTGAGCTGTAGAATGTCGTTCGGAGTTTTATACCTTGAGTAGCTTCATATCATGTATTACAACTTCCACGTGTAGTCGATTTTGATTTTCAAGAAATTTGGAGTTGATTTGGAAGAATAATCCTCAATTCGGAAGCTTTAAGTTGGAAGAATTGACTAAGGTTTGACTTTTGAGTAAACGACTTTAGAATCAGGATTTGAAGGTTCCTATAGGTTTGTAAGGTGATTTTGGACTTAGGCGTATGTTCGGGTTGAGTATCGGATAGTCCGGGAGCGATTCAGAGCTTATTATCGGAAGTTGGCATTTTTGAAGGTTTGAAATTTTCCAAGTTTGACTTAAAGTGTACTTTGGTGTTATCTGACTCGGGACGGTGTTTCGGGACCTTGGATAGGTTTATTTTATTGATTGGAACTTGTGTGTGAAGTTTGGTTGTGATCCGAAATGTCTAAATGTGATTCAGACGGGTTTGGCAAAGTTTGATTGTTTGAAAGTTAAAAAAAGGATTTAATTGTCGATTCATGGTTTTGGATGTTGTTCATGGCATTTCAACCCTTTGGATAAGTTTGGATAAGGTATTGAGACTGGTTGGCATGATTGGACGGGGTCCTAGGGGCCTCGGGTGTGCTTCAGGATGGTTTTGGACCAAGTTTGGATGATTTGCTGCTGCTGGTGCTACTTTATTGGTGTTGTTCTTCGCGAATGCGGTGGGATGCTCGTGTTCTCTAAGAAGGATTTTGGCTGCTGGGAAATTTTGCTTCGCGAATGCGACAGAGGAGACGCGAACACGGAGAAAGGGCTGGGGTACCCTATGCGAACGTGGCATCGAGTCGCGAATGCGGAGAAATGCGGGGCTGGCTAGTTTTCCCTTCTCGAACGCAGAAGGGCGACCGTGAACGCGAAAGAGGAGTTCTAGGATGGGTGAAAATTGGTCATCGCCAATGCGTTTGGACAGGAGGGCCTTTGCTAACGCGAGGCTATTCTCGCGAACGCAAAAAAGGAATCTCTGGGGAAACTTCAATTTATTTCGGGCTTAACCCATTCTCTCACACTTTCACTTGGTTGGGCAATGTTTGGAGCTCTTTAAGGGGATATTTTCATCATCTATTGGAAGGTAAGTAATTCCCACACATTGTGAGCTAAATACATGAATTCTAAACGAACTTGAACATGAAAATTGGTAGAAATTGTGGGATTTTTTTAATAAAACCTAGAAATTATATTTTTGGATTGTGACCATGAAATTGGACATGGAATTGTAAATAAATTATGTATTTGAGTTTGTAATACTATGGGTAATGTTTATCTTCGAGAATTTTCGGAATGCGGGCACTTGGGCCCAGGGTTTGACTTTGTTGACTTTTAGAATGGAGTTGGAAATTATTATAAATTGTTAACTAAGAGTCTTTGAGTATATTTTGATTGGTTTGCATATTCTTTGGCTAGTTTCAAATTCATTTGGCATTGATTTGAAGTGTTAGAAAGGTGTTGGAGCAAGTTATCAAATTTCAGAGCGAGGTAAGTCTCCTGTCTAATCTTGTGAGGGGGAATTTACCAAGTAGGTGTTATATTGTTATGTGCTACACGTTGTGGGAGCTACACATGTATAAGTGCGTATGCTAGAATTCCTAATTATGTCCGGAAATACTTAGACTCACGCCATGCTTTAATTGTACTATTTGAGTTATTCTTGCCTATTTAAATGCTTTAATTTACATTATACCTAAGACTAGACTCGCGTAGAGTACTGGACTTGCTATTTTAGATACTTGACGAGCTACTTGATTAGCCGTGGAAATTGTACTTCCCTTAAGGATTTTCTCCCGTGTTGTGCGTATTCATCAAAAGGTTTTCTTGTATTTCATAAACCATATGTATATTCTTGAGTGGGGTCAAGGAACCGTTAAAGTTTCATATTCTAATGGGATCGAGCGAAACGCCTCAGCAGTACTCTTGTGGGACTAGGTCGTTCGCCTCGACAGAATATTGTAATACACTCTTATGGGATCGGGTTATTCGCCTCAGCAGGATTATGTATCATATTCATATGGGATCGGGCCATTTCCCTTGGCAAAGTAACATATTCTTATGGGATCGGGCTATTCGCCTTGGCAGTATCATGAATCACAGTTTTATGTGATTGGGCCGCTCACCTCGGCATTTCTATGAACCACTCTTATGGGATTGGGATGCTTGCCTCGGTAGTTCTATGAACCACTCTTATAGGATCAGGCCGCTCGCTTCGGGAGTTCTAAGGAACACTCTTATGGGATCGGGTCATTCGCCTCGGCAGAATCATGCGTAATATTTGATAAAAAGTCAATGTACCCGTGAGATTTCCTGAGTTGAGATGTGATATTTTATCTGGTGTTGACCATTATGTGTTCCTTTGAGGTAGTACTCAGTTATTGAGGACCTCGTGTTTATTTTCTGTTGAGGATCGTATCATGCACTTATATCTATCTCGTTGTTTTCCTTGCTATGCCTCATATCTGCTTCCTTTCATTATACCTAATTTATTGGACCACTAGTAAGTGTCGATGTCGACCCCTCCTCACTACTTCTTCGGGGTTAGTCCATATACTTACTGGGTATGCATTGATTTATGTACTCATGCTACACTTCTGCACTAATTGTGCAAGTACTGAGGTAGGTTCATTTGGTAGTCATCTTGGCGCTTAGGCGCAGTTGCTGAGGGGCCTTTATGGTGAGTTACATTCTATGCTATGATCTGAAGCACACTGAGTCTCTATTATATTTATTTATTTTATCTTGTCTATTCATATTCCAGACAGATATCGTACTAGAATTATACTTACTAATAGATACTCATGCACTTGTGACACCGGATTTTGGGAATTCCTAGTAGATGTTTATGGTATTTATCTTGTAATGTCACCTTTTCCTTTTAATGTTATTATTTATTCTTTATATCTCCATGCTTAATAAAACCCATAATTTCAAAAATAATAAAATAAATAACTAAGTTGATAGTTCGTCATTGGCTTGCTTAACAGCCACGTTGGGCGCCATCACGACCTATAGCGGGAATTGGGTTGTGGCAGCTTTGTATCAGAGCTCTAGATTCATTTAGGTCTCACGAGTCATGAGCAAGTCTAGTAGAGTCTTGTGGATTGGTACGGAGACGTCTGTACTTATCTTCGAGAGGCTACAGGACCGTTAGGAGAACTTCTTTTTCTTGATTCCTTGTTGTGCGATTTGATTTCGTTGAAGCTTATTCCTCAATTCCTTCATGCACATTTGTATGCAATGTCGGGCATCCGATATTAGTTAGGTGGCGATGAGTTGTGGAGATGCTACAGATATGGTGCAAAAGGGTTTTCCCTGCGTATACGGGCGAGCTATTATCGTTACCTAGTGTAGGAGTGTTCAGTCGTTTCAGCCCAGTGTTAGTGTTGCCCATGGTTTTGAGGCCTTACACAGTGTATCGTGATGTTCATGCATTGTTATCACGTAGTGCTGGTGTGAATAGTAGGGTTCTTGCCTATATGTCACGATAGTTAGTGATTCAGGAGGAGGATTATTCGGTTCATGATCAGGAAGTTTGGTATTCGTTCTAGTACAGGAGAGGAAATTGGTATATGGATATTCAAGCGTTGGCTGATGTCGCGAGGTTGAGTAATTTTTAACTTGGTGGAATTCTTCTGTATGTTGTGGTGTCGTCGTCCTTGTGTGAACGCATTAAGGTTTGTTGGTATGAGGGTTTTCATTTGGTTGCCTTTGGAAGCATGACATTGTCAAGGAGTACCTAAGAAGCAGTTATCAGAGATAGCGGTGTATTGCGACTTCGGGGTCGAATCAGTGTTTCCGGTGTTGATGGTTCGAGGGAGATGATCCTTAAGGTGGTTTCTATAATTAGGAAGTTCGAATATGATGGAAAGAGTTTGTTTAAGATGTAGAAGAATGTGAATTCTCAATTATCATTTTGGGATGCATTATGGCTTTAAGTTTAAAAACGTAGTGTTGGACCTTCGATTGGTGTTAAGGGAATGAACGAATTCTTACGGCTGGCGGATGAGTGCGAACCCAGGAGAATTAACTGATTTCATAGTAGATGTTACTATGGTAATGTCGTTGGGGGATGTCGATATGAGGGTACACTCGTGGGCTATCTCCTCTGAGAAGATTAGGGATTGCATGATTTCTGATAAATTTCTTATAAAGAGTTATACTTTCTATACAACGTGAGATTATGTTAAGTGAGAAGGAGAAGTCATTGTGAGTTCTGGACTTATGTGATTGTGGCTTAAAGCCAAGTG
>MCJB01020517.1:34441-80211 GCA_002018475.1 Nicotiana obtusifolia
GGGGGGGGGGGGTCTTCCATCGATGAGTGGGTCATGTGATCATGTGTCTTTGCAGTTTCTGGATTTTGATATAGTGGTGGATTAGTTATGACTAAGGAAGGGGACATCAAGGGTAATTCGAGCAAGGAATTTGATGGATATGTGCTACGGTTCACCTTACCGATTCATGTTAAGGCCGTGGAAGGGCTCAAATTTTAAACTTCTGGTGGATGTGATGTACAAGGGAAATGGATTCATTTGGTTGATTCTTTGGAGTGTTCGTGTGCTAACGGAACACTAGTTGTTTGGTTATATAATCGGGACTAGTTCAGAGTGGATGAATCTCAATAATGGTTCCAATAGATTCGAGATTTAAGGTGTGGTGCTTAAGGATTTTCGGGTTCGTTATGTGGTTAAGGATTGGGTTTTACAGTAGAGAGTGAAAGGTACTGGGAGTATTCTATGTTATCATTGGGTCTGCGGTACAATGTTAGAAAGATGGAAAAAACAACTTCAGATTTGCAGAAGATCTTTCAGAGCGGGTGTATCGGTTGGAGATACTAATGAGTGCATGAGGAGTGTATAAAGTGTCTTGTGAGTATTAAGGCAATGTGGTCTTGCAGTTTTGGTTCACTCGGAGGGAGTATCGATTGAGGTCCATTGGGTGTTGAAAAAGAGAGGTGCTAATTCTGAAGGTAAGTCAAGAGAAAGCCGAGGAGTTGAGTCAGTTTAGTAGTACATGGTAAAGTAAATGATCGGTTCCTTCGGTGTGGAAAGGCTATACAAGTGATTTGTGGCTATGCTTGCAGTCTTGACGGTCTCCATAATTTTTTTGATTTGGAGTTATTTAATTCTGATGGTTTTGTTATGTGTAAATGGGTCCCAAATGAATTATGGGTTTAGATCATGACTTGAGGTTGTGTTTTTTGTTGTTAAAAAGGTTGGTTGCGTGTTGCAATTTTCCTCCTAAAATGAGTTGAGTGGAAGGTTCCTAGCCGAGGAAGTGTTTATTCTAATGGTGGTTTAGGAGTTATGATAAAATTCTTGTATTTTCATGTAGCAAAATGATAGGTGTAGTGAGCTGTATGGAATTGGAATTGGAGGATCAAGGTTGCGTTTCAATTTTGACAAGAATAACACGAGCTCGGAGGAGCAGGGGAGATTTCAAATGTTCAGAATATGATGGCACTATTTTCGGGTAGCGTGAAGATGGCCTGCTTGGGTGGAAGAGCTATTGTGTATTGATTTTCGGATGCATGACTAGCACTATAGGAATAGCATGGTCGGTGGATATTGATGTTCAGATTTTATTACCTGGTGCGGAAAGTTGTGGGAGTACCTCCCATGGGATGATTATGTAAGTGTGGAGTGTTAGTCATTTAAGTGGTAGAGATTGAAATTAGGTATGTAGATTCATGTATTGTCACTGATTGGAGAGTTTATGTCTGAGAAATGCTCTTTTCCTTTGGTTACGAACTGTGGAAGTTTGTTCCCGAATCAATGGTTGATCGTATGTGTCATGGATAGGGTCATTGTGGATATTTGGAAGGTTATTGGACTATTTTAGGATTATAGGAATCGGCTTGGAGGTCCATTGTTTCACCCAAGGTGAATGCATATCTACACTAGATCAGATATACTTATTCTGCATAACATTGCTTATGGATGAGTTTTCGGGCGTGGTGGATGTTATTCCTGTGGTCGTCTATTTCATGTGTTACTCTTTTATTCCATGTGGGTTGCGAGGCAACTTGATTTTTATTAACACGTGTGTTGTGATCCTGTTTAGTCTTGTGGTGTTGTATAAGCAGGATGGCTCTCGAGATGCTGATTTGTTTATTGCACCTTAGTCATGTTTGGTCCCTTGTAGTCCATGAGGCTATCCACTTCCTCAGGGTTATGTTTATGCACTTGGCGTGTTTGTGGTTATTATAGTGTGTCTAGCAAGTATAACATCTTTGGCTTGATGGGTATTCCCATGCAGATTGATTATGTGTCGATCGGGTGGCACGACGCCACGGGTATGATGTTTGGATGGAGTTGCACGCCGCAATAGTGAGGTGTTGAGTACGGTTCCTTATACTATTTTTGTGTATTTTACTTCTCCTCTGTGGAATAGGTTCATACCATTTGTTTGGTTGTTTTATTCGTTACGCGGGCTGGATAGTTCTGTACTCGGGTTCGCTTTCCTTATTGGTCATATTCGAGTTGTGGCTTATTGGCGCATTGATGGTATCATATGAGATTTTAGGTGGTGTTTGACATGGCTTATTGCCCAAGCTGTTTGTACTGGGTCAGACGAGGTTGTTGGCCCTGGAATCAGCACAATTATATTCGTGTAATGTATATTCGGAGGAATAATGTTGTTAATCAGTTCATAATGTGGCAATGGTTCTTGTCGAGTGGAAGAGATCCATGATTTTTTGATTTGACGGGTGGTTATGAGATTCCGTATGTCTCTTTCTTCGTTGTAGTGTTGCAAGTGTTGAAACTGGGCCTTCATGTGTTAGGAGGTGCATTAATGGTACCTAATTCAGAAAACTTGTATTTGTTGTGGTTGGAAGATACTACTACGGGCATTTGAGCGATGTAGTACATCGTGTGGTTACGACTTGGGTGTGTGTGTATGTGTGGGTACGGGTTGTGGAGATTGATACAGTGTAGGTATGCAAGAATTGGGCCTTAGAGGAAATTTCGGATGTTGGGTATTTGGTTCTATGGCTTGTGGCTAAGGTAGCAGGAAGTATCTTCCATCTGGGTTGAGCTAATGTGCTCATATGGATTGTGATGGCACGAGTAGATTCATGAGGAGTTATGCAGTGATAATGTGGCTAAGGTAGCAGGAAGTATCTTCCGTCTGGGTTGAGCTAATGTGCTCATATGGATTGTGATGTCGTTCGGTGGTTTGAGACCTTGAGTAGCTTCACTTTACGCATTACAACTTGCACGTATAGTTGGTTTTGATTTTTGAGAACTTTGGAGTTGATTTGGAAGAACCATCCTCAATTCAGAAGCTTTAATTTGGAAGGGTTGACCAAGGTTTGACTTTTGAGTAAATAACATCGGAATCGAGATTTGAAGGTTCCTATAGGTTCGTAAGGTGATCTCGGACTTAGGCGTATGTTCGTGTTGAGTATCGGATGGTCCGGGAGCGATTCAGTTCTTATTATCAGAAGTTGGCTTTTTTGAAGGTTTGAAATTTCGCGAATGCGGTGGGACGCTCGAGTTCGTGAAGAAGGATTTTGGCTGCTGGGAAATTGTGCTTCTGCGAATGCGACAGAGGAGTCGCGAACGTAGAGAAGGATGCTAGAATTCCTGATTATGTCCAGATAGATTTAGACTCACTCCATGCTTTAACTGTATATTCTTGCCTGTTTACATGCCTTAATTTACATTATAGCCTGAGACTAGACTCGTATAGAGTAATGACTTGCTATTTTAAATATTTGACGAGCTACTTGGTTAGCCGTGGAAATTTTACTTCCCTTACGGATTTCTCCCACATTGTGCATATCCATCGGAAAGTTATCTTGAATTTCATTACTCACACCTATATTGGTGAGTGGGGTCAAGGACCCTTTAAAGTTTCATATTCTAATGGGATCGGGCTGAACGCCTCAGCAGTACTTTTATGGGATCGGGACGTTCTCCTCGACAGGGTTATGTATCATATTCTTATGGGATTGGGCTGTTTGCCTTGTCAGAGTAACATATTCTTATGGGATCGGGACGTTCACCCTAGCAGAGTAACATATTCATATGGATCGGGTTTTTCACCTCGACAGTATCATGTATCACACTCTTATGGGATCAGGCCGCTCGCCTCGGCAGTTCTATGAATCGCTCTTATGGGATCGGGCTACTCGCCTCGGTAGATCTACGAAACACTCTTATGGGATCGGTCTGTTCGCCTCGGAAGAATCGTGCGTAATATTTAATAAGAAGTCAGTATACCTGTGAGTTTTCCTGACTTGAGATGTGACATGTTATCTGGTGTTGACCATTATGTGTTCCATTCGAGGTAGTACCCAAAACAATATCAGATAAGGTATAACAGTTTAATGTTTAATAAAATTAAGAACAACTGCCCAAAGCACAACCAATATCATAATATAACTTTCACAAATCCCAAAACCCGGTAATACAGAGTCATAAGCACTATGGAGAGTACACAAGATATTACAAAAATACAATACTGTTTTGAATTACAATTAACAGTAGCATAATAAAGTAAGATGGTGACTCCGAGGCCTGCGACGAAACGACAGGTATACCTTGAAGTCTCCAACCGCATAGGCACCACTCTTAAAACCCGTTACCAATAATAAACCTCATATCAAATGAAACCTTGTTCAAAACTTCGTACACTGACATGATGAAAGAACATGCAAAAACTAATAACCACCCCTCAATAAACAAATCATGGGGCTCTCTCGCTGAACAAGAACAATAGTCCAAATTCTAAGTAGACTAGTGACATTGCTCTTCTAAACATACCGTAATCAAATCCGATAGTACTCGTTCCAGGTCTAATGACCTCACTTCATCAAATACAAGTTGCTCTATAGACATGCCGCACCCAATACCATCTATAGCCACACATCGTGCAATCCCCACCCAAAAAAGCAATAACTCAAATGTACCCAATATGGAAAGAGAATCAAATGAGAGAACCATCCAAGCTCAATAGAAACCCATCACATTAAGGAGAACCAAGACACGCGAAATCTACCAAAAGAATCATATCCCAACATAACTTCACTGTAGTGCGTGACCCAATCCAGACACCAGTCCATATGAAATACCTCGAGTCCTAATGCTCAAAATCAACAACCACACGCAAATGAACATCAAGTACACGAAGTGCATGAGCATAAGCATGGAGAAGTGAATAACACAATATACTACAACCTGGAAGACCATAACCAAGGCACAATCAACCATTCAACACCCCAAGAACCATCTCGCTCAAATTTCTCCACAAGAACCAGACAGAACGCACCATGTGTGCAAATACCCAACCGATCAAAACCCATCGTAGCATAGAAGAGCCATACATGGAACCCAACAACCACGAAATATATCCTCTAATCGGTGACACATCCTTTAACAATAGCTGTGCTGAGTAGGAAAATCTGACCTGGTGTAGAATACACATCCTCATTAGGCATACCAATGGGCCCCCAAATTAACTCCAGTGACGAGTGCAAAACACACAGTTAAATATGCTCGCTAGTCGAATATAGTATAATATAATATCGTATCCACAGGGATTGGAGTTAAATAGTATTATCATAGTTTGTAGCATAGATTGTTATCCAAGATAATCAACAATTTAGAATTATGTGATTAAAAGCTAAAATTAACTAAGAATCTAAAGCTAATTGACGAATGACAATGGAACAAAAGTAAGAAAGGAAAATGCCAATGGGAGAAAATAGGGGCTAATTGGATAGGTGCAAGATAATTGTCTGGGATTTAACTCTAGTTAATTCACTTCTAATATTCAAGTGAGTCTCTCGAATTCGCTCAATTATTAGTTCAAACGTTTAGTAGAAACTCCTCTCTCGATTAAGTCTCAACCTCACAATATGAACCAATTTAAGCTCGGTGAAGATATGCTAGAGTTCGTAGTGGATTGGTCTTTAGGAGAACCTCTCTCGATTATCCTACTAACTAGGTCTAAACAATAATTCAACTAGTCTCTTTCGATTACTAAGAAGAATTAATGAAATCAACCAACAAGATAATGCAAAAATATCACAAGTTATGCCTCTCTAGATTACATGAACATGTGAACATAGATGCAATAATTAAATCACCCAAAATGATTCAAATACATAAAAACTAGAGTTAATATACACAAACAAATATCAATACACCAAATCCATCAATCCCTAAAAAGAACTACTCCATAGATATGGAGCAATTCATCACAAATATAAAGAAAATAATAAAACGATCCAAACTCTTATCTGGAGTGAGGATTGAATGATGAATTCCTTGTGCTTTCGCCTCTCCACCTCCTCCTTAGCCTCCTTAGGTCTTAGATGTGTCAAAAGTCCCAAAAATAACATTTTTACATGTATTTATACCAAGTCGGATCGGGCCCAGAAGAGAACACCTTTTCCTATGCGAAATAAGACTGTGGGTATGTAAAAAATGCACAAGCGCACCGCATGGGGCGACGCGCCAAGCAAGGAAGCAGTGGAGATCTTCAGAGAGCATCACGGTTCACAGACAACAGACTTTGTACAGCCGCAGCGCTCCACGCGCCGCGGCTGTGTTATTTTCTCAGAGTCCAGCTTTTTTCTTGATTTTTGATATCCAGATGTAATCCTCGACCCCCGAACGCAATCCCGGCTTAATCCCTTCAAAGCTCCAAATAGTTCGAATTCATTCCATAACATCTACATAGCTCGGAATCACTCCTACAAGGCATAAAACATGTAATAAGTACAAAACACTAGCGATTAAAGCTCAAACAATTAATGTACAGTAAGTGAGAGTGTAACAAGCGACTAAAATACGAGATTATAGCCTACCATCAACACCCCACATTTAAACCATTGCTTGTCCTCGAGCAATCAAACTTCACTTTATAAAGACATGGCCTTTTTAAACAACTCTTCTAACTCATCATACCAAGAATATTTAAAATAGATTAAGCCCAATAGTGTAACATCCTAGCCTCAAGATTTGACTCACAAGTACCACGTATTTTTCACAACCTTCCTTTATGAATCAAGTGCCTTCACACAACAATAGAGAGTAGTTCCACACACAATAAAAATTAAGAACAATTAGGACCTCAAGATAGAAAGAGTTCACTCACTCTCAGAAACAACATTCAAATGCCACAAAAGATGCACCATAGGCTTGCCCGTAGTGTACTACTCTACTATTGAGTTCTTTCAGTCAAGGATCAAATAGGACTTTAATTGGTTGTAATGTAAGCTGCAGGATGCGTCAGATACATTTAGATATAAGAGTGACTGCACCTCCCTAAACACTTTTAATACATACACTTTACCTTTCAAAACCCCACACTTATGTCAAACCATAACTCCACCTTCACATCAATATATATTAACTCCCTACTTCTTTAAGAACAATAACATCAAGAGTCACCACTATTAAGGACTATTTTTCACAAACATACAATTATTTGTTCTCTTCCTTTTTCAATTCAAGTGACTCTTACTTTTTCAATACATTGCACCTTTCTCCTTGTTTCATTTGTTCCACTCAAAAGCCAAACCAGCCACCCCACACTTTAACTTTTACAAAGTTCATAACAATTTTTTAAGTGCTCATGAGAGGTGAAAAGGTTCAAGTAGATGGTCAATTCAAACAAAAAGGTAAGGCTTGTAATGTGGTTGCCAAAGAAACAAGATTACAGGCTCAAAGGGGTTAACTACGATACATAACAATTAGCTGGGTAAAATATATCAGTGGATCAACAAAGAACTAACTATATCACTTCCAAGACTGAATAAAACTACTATTTTGCTTTGCAAACACACAGGGCAAGTTCTAGACATCAAATGCAATGCACAGAATAACACCAAAAACCTCACACACACATGGCACCTAACTCACTCATGATTGTAATCATCAAGATACTCTAGTCAAAATAGTTAAGCAAAGTTAAAATCATACAATTTAAGGCACTCATACAAGAGTCAAAAACTGTGCCTAAGTGTCACAACTAAAGCACTCACTATTCTCAAGGCATAATCAAGTAAGAGATATTGCTTTCAATTCAACTCATAGCACAAGGTTTCCTACTACTCTACAAAACAGAAACTAACTACACCCGGTTCAAACAAAACCCTTGGAAAAGAACCGCTACACAAAGAAAAATCAAGGGGGAATTATTACACTAACTACAAAAGAAAATCTTTTTGTCTGTTTTTCTTTCGACTTTAATCCCTCAAGAAACCTGGTGAATGATATCCATCATCGGGATAAATCGAATTAAAAAATTTTTTTTCGAATTTTTTTCTAACTATTACAAGCAAAAAAAACTAATATACTAATATACATACAACATACAAATATCCCCCACCCCACACTTTAAGTTGTGGCATGTCCCCATGACATACAATTAAGAAGCATAAGGTAGAGGAAACTTCCCTGAATCTCTAGTCAGGGTCTGAGTCGAAGTCGGGCTCCATTCTTCTCGCCCGAACTAGTGCACACATCCACATAGAGAGCTTCTTCTCAGCCTTCTTAAGGTACACCCCACACTTATCGCTCTCACTCGCTGCAGACTTCTCTTTTGAACTCTTCACTTTTCACTCAACACTTGCAGCTAGCTTCTCCTTTTTCACCAACATCTCTACATTCATCTTGAACATTAAAGTCTCTTCACCCACTCTAAGCATGAGTTTTCTATCATGTATATATAAAATTGCTCTGCCCGTTGCTAAGAATGGTCTTCCTAAGAATGGGTATCTCCTTGTTCTCCTCCATCTTCACCACTATAAAGTCCACTGGAAATACGAACTTGTCTACCGCACCAAGACATCCTCAACTATCCCCTCGGGCATTATAGTTGTTTGATCTACCAGCTACAAAGATATTGGTGCAGACCTTATCTCTCCAATCTCATTCTCCAGCTTCTTGTAAATAGACAAAGGCATTAAATTAATTGAGGTACCAGAATCACATAAAGATTTATCAAAGTTAAGAGTGCCTAAAGAGCAAGGTATAGTAAAACTTCCTGGATCTTCACACTTTATTGGGAGTTTATTTTTCAAGATTGCACTGCAATGCTCTGTGAGCTTGATAACCTTGGTCTCTTTTATCTTTCTCTTCTTTGTCAAGTCTCCTTCAAGAATTTAGCATAAGCTGGCATTTGGGAGCGAACTTCTATGAAATGGTAAATTTACATTAACTTGTCTCAGCATATCTAAAAATCTCTCAAATTGCTTGTCCAGCTTTTCTCTATATAGCTTTTGGGGAAAAAGGTAAAGCAGGCATATGCTCGCTCTCATTAGATTCCTCCCTTCTTGAATTTTCCTCTTTCTTCTTTTTCTCAGTTCCCTTCTTGTCTTTCTTCTTCTTATCAACTTAAATTTTTCAGCTGCTCCCCACTTTCTTTTTCAGAAATCACCTCTTTTTGGATTGGAGTGAGATCTTTCAACACTTGCCTGCTTCTCAAGGTCACGACATTAACTGTTTCTTTGGGATTCTTTTCAGTATCAGCGGGCAGAATACCTGGGATTCTCTCAGACAATATAGTTGCAATTTGTCCCACTTGCTTCTCCAAGTTTCGCAAACCAGTGCCAAGTTCTTTGATGGTAGCACCATGAACATCTAATCTCTCATCTGTCTTGACAATGAAGGACTTCATTAGATCTTCTAGCCTAGGCTGAGTGGAATGTTGAGGCTGGAACTGCGGCCTATGCTGATTTTAGAAACCTGGGCTTCTTGTCCCTGGAATCTGCAGTTGTTTTGTTGCCATGCATTTGCAGTATCCCCAGGTGAACTCCACGAAAAATCAGGGTGCTTCTGACCCATTGGATTGAAGTTATAATTCCCAACAACATTAACTTCCTCAATTGAGGCTTGACACTCATGAGTAGGGTGTTCTCTTCCACATATATCACACGCTGCATGAGGCTCATTGTGTTGAGGCTAAGGTCATCTTTCTTATTTCTTTAGCCATGGCATCGAGATGTACCTGCACAGATGTGTTAGCATCAACTTGGTGAACACCAGTTGATCTTCTTCTTTCAGTAATCTCAGAGGGACACAGATTTGCATCTTCAGATAACTCATCTAGAATTGTGACTATCTCTTCTGGAGTCTTTTTCATCAATGGGCCTCCAGCTGCATTACTCAATGTTCTTCGTGAGGCTAGTGTCAATCCATCCCAAAAGTCCTGGAGTTGCATCCAGATTTCAATTCCGCTATATTGACACTTTCGCACTATCTCCTTAAACCTCTCCCATACTTCAAACACAGTTTTAGTCTCGTTCTGGCACAAGTTATGGATTTCTTTTCTAAACTTGCCCGTCATAGCTGATGAAAAATATTTGTCAAGAAGTTTTTTGGTCATCTCATCCCAAGTTCTAATTGATCCATTAGGCAAGCTTCGAAGCCAGTGCTTTGCATCATCTTTGAGTGTGAAGGGGAATTCCCTTAAGTGAACTACATCTTGGGATACACTATTGTATTGAAAGGTGTTCATGATCTCCTCGAAATCCATTAGATGGTTGTTTGGATCTTCGTTTTGCTTTCCTCTGAAGAAAAAATAGTTTTGAAGAGTTTGAAGCAACCCTTGCTTCAACTCAAAATTGTTAGCTGCAACTGGAGGTGGTCTCACACTTGATAAGCCTTGGTTGTAGACTGGTCTAGCATAATCACCAAATAGTCTCCCAGTATCGGGAGCTATATTTTCAAACTGGTCTGCAACCAAAGGTTGATTTTGAGCAATTCTCCGAGCCCTCTCCTCTTCATAAACAAGTTGTACATTTTGAGGAGTTGTTTCCTCAGCATCTCGTGCAGCTTTTTCTCTTTGCTGGCTACCTCTCTTGCATCCAAATCTACATTATCATCATCTTCAACCATATTATTTTTGGTTGAGGATTGCCTAACCTTCTCTATATTCTCGGGGAGATTTCTTTCCTTCCTCAGCTGTCGCAGTTGTTTCTTGATTTCTGGTTTGTATGGTAGCACTTCCTTCCTAGAAGATCGAGTCATGCACCAATCTTACCTGTAGCATGCGCACTGTCAAAGAACACCAAACGTAAAAAGGGAAAAATAAAATAAAATAAAAAGAAAAATTCCTAAATTAGCACTACGAACTATTTGAAACACTATTGATTGTCAATCCCCGGCAACAACGTCAATATTTGACGAGTGCAAAACACACACTTAAATATGTTCGCTAGTCAAATATAGTATAATATAATATCGTATCCACAGGGATTAGATTTAAATAGTATTATAGTAGTTTGTAGCTTAGATTGTTATCCAAGATAATCAACAATTTAGAATTATGTGATTAAAAGCTAAAATTAACTAAGAATCTAAAGCTAATTGACGAATGACAATGGAACAAAAGTAAGAAAGGAAAATGCCAATGGGAGAAAATAGGGGCTGATTGGATAGGTGCAAGATAATTGTCTGGGATTTAACTCTAGTTAATTCACTTCTATGTTCAAGTGAGTCTCTCGAATTCACTCAATTATTAGTTCAAACGTTTAGTAGAAACTCCTCTCTTGATTAAATCTCAACCTCACAATATAAACCAATTGAAGCTCGATGAAGATATGCAAGAGTTCGTAGTGGATTGGTCTTTAGGAGAACCTCTCTTGATTATTCTCCTAACTAGGTCTAAACAATAATTCAACTAGCCTCTTTCGATTACTAAGAAGAATTAATGAACTCAACAGACAAGATAATGCAAAAATATCACAAGTTATGCCTCTCTCGATTACATGAACATGTGAACATAGATGCAATAATTAAATCACCCAAAGGGATTCAATACATAAAAACTAGAGTTAATATCTACAAAAAAATATGAATACACCAAATCCATCAGTCCCTAAAGACAATTACTCCATAGATATGGAGCAATTCATCACAAATACAAAGAAAAGCATAAAACGATCCAAACTCTTATCTTGAGTGAGGATTGAATAATGAACTCCTTGTGCTTTCGCCTCTCCACCTCCTCCTTAGGTCTTAGATTTGTCAAAAGTCCCCAAAATAACGATTTTACATGTATTTATACCAACTAGGGTCGGGCCCAGACGAGAACACCTTTTCCTACGCGAAATAGGGCTGTGGCTCTGTAAAAAATGCATAAACGCGGCGCATGGGGTGATGCACCAGGCAGGGCAGCAGTGGAGATCTTCAGAGAGCATCTCAGTTCACAGGCAGCAGACTTTGTACAACTGTGGTGCCCCACGCGCCTCTTCACGTGCTGCGGCTGTGTTATTTTCTTAGAGTCCGGCTTTTTTCTTGATTTTTGATATCCAAATGTAATCCTCGACCCCTGAACGTGATCCTGGCTTAATCCCTTGGGCTTTTACTCAGACTTCAAAACTCCAAATAGCTCGAATTCATTCCATATCATCTACATAGCTCAAAATCACTTCTACAATGCATAAAAGACGCAACAAGTACAAAATACTAGCAATTACAACTCAAACACAATTAAAGTGCAGTAAATTAAAGTGCAACAAGCGACTAAAATACGAGATTATAGCCTACCATCATCCAGATATCCACAAGTTGATAGATAATCCTTCCAAAAGTCAACAATATCCAAATTTTAACAGCTACTATTAGTTGTCTAACTTTGGCCATACCTTCACAATCCGCAACCAAGGAACAATTTGCCTATGAGAACTCCTAGTCTCCAAATCCCTAGAATACCAGAATCACCATATTCGATCACAACTCGACCACTCACGTGACTGAAACATCCTTCATACACAACCATTCCATGAGAAATACTTCCAAAATTCTTCCGTGCCACATAGCAAAATCGAAACATACGTAGTCGACCGACCAGGCGAGTATCGCAGTACCAATGAAGCATCCGAAAGTTAAAACATAGTGCGCCTTCTGAAATGCACGCCCTTCTCGGGTGATACCAGGAAGTCCAAGCATTCTTCTAAACATCTGAAACCGTCTGTGCAGCCTAAAATCCTTGACCTTCCCTTGTACATGCAAACCTCAATCCCACACGACGCACCGCATCTATCATACCATCAAATAAAATACGAGAATCCAGTTATCAACTCTGAGTCATAGGCAGGAGTACATACTCAATCAGCCAGAAACCTATTACTTGACTTTCATCCAAGAGAAAATTACAACATGCAACATACCCCTCATACCTATAGATAATATCCATCTCAAGCTGTGGCAGAAATCATCGAGAACACTTCGAAACCCATTTGCACATAACCAAGCCATCAGAACTGAATCCCTCTAACTCAACCAAGTCATGCAGGTCGCCAAATCCAAGAATATTTCTAGAAAACACTCGTAAAGCCTCACCACATCATAAGAACCAAAAGAACCAAGCATACCATTGCCATATTGATCCAACCTACTACCAAGTTGTCCTATTTCCTCCGAGTTTCTTCTGAATTGTCTTCCAGTTAACACTTATCCTTGCCATGATACCACGATCTCCAACCAAAACTTGCCACACGAGATCCTAGCATGAAACCACGTCGCCCTAAGGCCCAAAAGCCATTGTATCCCCTTTTAAGCACTCAAAATACCGGCCAAACGAGCCGAACGACTTGTGCTCCATTAGTACACCAACACCCAAAAAAGTAAACTACACCTCTAAGAAACCTAGTGAATCCATTTTTTTAGTACATTACATCCATCACGAACAGCAAACCTAAACCATTCCAAGACTTCTGTATATCCATAATAGGGTAATACATCATGCATCCAGAAATTTCTTTACCTGAGTCATCCTCAAACCTAACTTATTCAAGTCATAAGAGATCCTCAAACATGCCCCATATTTAAACTAATACAACACATAACCATTCCCACAATACCCTTATTCAGTAATTGCCATAATCGTGCACTATAATTCAACAAAATCCCTCATGAACCCACATAGCACTAATCATAGAAATACCTTGAATCATATATTAAACTCACATTCATCCCTATGACAGCCAAGCCAACTTCCTCAAGCGATCCACTCTTGAATTGCAACATATATAACCCACTGGTAAGAGAAAACTCTTCACAGAAACATCATAGGGATCATACAACCTCAGAACATCACACAGGAGAATGACAGTAACTTTTTATGAGAGTCATGCACTCTATGAGATTTGTTGTGTCGCTTTAACATACCAATCTGTGCCTCCATTGTTACTTGGTAAATTGATTATCAAGGTGAATTCACTTGCATAGGGTCATTATCTCATATTCTATTGAGTTGTTGGTAACATAACGGTTTTAAATAAAAAAAAATTTAACATGCCTTGTTCTATGTGTCTCTTAAGATAGAACTCGTTATCTAACTCGGTGTTTTACTATTTTAAATGGTTATCACATTTTTATTTAATTGGGGTTCTCAAATTACACTCATCACCCTATTTGATGTCTACCTTACTTAAAATTGTTATCACATTTTACTTTTAACAAATTCTATATTTAATTCGTTAATATAATTGATGTTTTACTTTGTTTAAACATGATATTTTTACTTTATTTTAATGATTTCTAAACTAAACCCATTTGATACTCTATTTTGTATAACTTGTACTTTATTTTACTTTATTTGTTTCTAAAATAAACTTATTATCTCATTTGACGTCTTACTTTATTCAAAGTTGTTGTTATGCTTTATTGTGTTTATATGTATCTCTCAATTATCTTAATTGAATTTGACACGGATACGATGTACATGGTAGCACGTGGGCTTTGCCGTGCGAAGGTGATTATTAACGTGGGCATGAGGTGCCAGACGTGTATGATTTGAAAATTGTGGCTTGTGATTTGTGGTTACGAGGTGTGGTTCCTCGGGATATTTCTTGTTGTAAGTCCATATTTTGGGAAAGATTTGATTAATTGAGTTGTGATATGTTTTCTTTATTTGGGTTCATTCATATCTCACATGTGTTCTGATTATGTTGCTGCTTTATTACCTGTCTACTTCTTGCTGTTTGTGCTTCTATTATTTTTAGTGTTGGTTCCAAATCAATAACCTTTCCGTTGTTAGTCTTCCATTGATGGTCTTTCCATTGTTAGCTTTATGTTATATTTTGCACAGGTTTCAACGTCTAGTAGGTGTCTTGACCTGGCCTAATCACTACTCTACTGAGGTTTAGCTTGATATGCACTGAGTATCGCTGTGGTGTACTCATGCTACGCTTCTGCACATTTTGTGCAGATCCAGGTACTTTTGATCGTTTTGGTGGGAGTCGCGTCTACGCGGCAGGAGACTTCAAAATATACCTGCTTGACGTTCTCAGGCCTCAGAGTCATCTTCGAATATTATCTTTACTGCTATTTATATTCAATTTAGAACAGTATTGTATTTTGAAATTCTAGTGTATGACAACAGAGCTTATGACTCCGTACTACCGGTTTTGGGAAAAAACGATAATTATTGGTCGTTTGCAACTATATATATCATTTACTAGTTTATGTTTAACGATTAAATAGTTCAATCCTGCTATTAACTCAGCATATGTTAGGCTTACCTAGTCTTAGGGACTAGGTGCCATCATGACATTCTAAGGTGGGAATCTGGGATCGTGACAAGTTGGTATTAGAGCTCTAGGTTTATAGGTGCTACGAGTCATAAGCAAGTTTAGTAGAGTCTTGCGGATCGGTACGAAAAAGTCTGTTCTTATATTTGAGAGACTACAGAACTACTAGGAAATTCCACTTCTTTCATTCCTTATCATGAGGCATTGATTCAGTTTGAAGCGTATATCTTACAGTCCTTTGCATCCACTCATGTATGATATTGCACACTCGGTATCAGCTATGCACTGACGATTCGTGATGCCATAGATGGGCTATGAGGGGGCCATGGATGCTCGATCATTGTCTCAACATGTTGTCCAAGCTGAGGACGGAGATGTATTGATAGATCTTTTAGTTGTTCATACGTGGGGTGCATCGGGTTCTGCCATCTGGTTGGTGGGTACTAGCTTGGGAAGAATTAATTGATTGCCTAGTTGTTAAGATCGTGGTAGGGTCATGAGAGAATGTTAATTTGAAGATAGTTGGTGGTACTAGAGGCTATGTGTTTTGTACCGGACTTATACTCAGTGAAAGGTCCATATTATCATTCAAGGCACTTGAGGAAACGAGTTTGACTGTCATGAGGATGGAAATGCGCTTAGTAGATAATTTGAGGCGTCTTATGATTGGTGTTGTACAAGCTTTGAAGGTTGGTATTGTGGATCATCGGATGTTATGTCCTATGGCTTCACGCCAAGTGGAGGAGTCCACTATTGACGATAAGATTGCAGGTTCATGTGTTACATCAGTTTTGGTCTGAGGTGCATACATGGTTAAAGGGTTCCCCGTAATTTTTGTATTGCTAAGATCTGAGATTTGCATAGGATAGTGCTGGGACTTACGGTATTTATGTATCATTATTAATTCTACATTTTAATATCAGAGAGGTTAGAGAAACAACATCAGATTCACGGAAAGTCTCTTTAGAGTGGGTATCTCGGTTGCGGCATTATGGGGTGCTTCAGAGGAAATACAATGGTTTATGAGCTCTCGGGCTACATGGTTCGTGCTAGGATCTCCTGTAGTGAGCTTTGGTTTGGCATCATTGTGTACCGATAAGGAGAAGTGTTACCCTAAAGAAAAGTCAGGGAGGATTTGAAGAAATGGGTCAGCTTGGTGGTGTTGGGTCAGCAAAGCAATAAAGGTCATTGGTTCTTTTGGGGAAGTACACTTAGGTTTGACGGTTTGCGTGGATCAGTTGAGTTGAAGAGATTCAGTTCTGATGGCTTAGTTATGTGCAAGGGTCTCGGAGAGTTCTCGATGGTGTAGACCATGGCTTGAGCCGGCTATCTGCTACTGGCATAAGAAATAAGTTGCGCATTATGGTTTTCTCCTGGACGGATCACGATTCCTAGATGGCATAGACAATATCAGAAGTTAAGAGAATGCTGGCACTATTGGATATCGCATGAGAAGAGCGTGCATTTTAGGAGGCACCTTGTGTTTAGACTTGTGGATGCTTGACTAGTGTTACGGTGATTGCCTGATTTTGGGCTTCTGAGGTTCAGGTTTTGCTACATGGCATGGAAGATCTATGTGGGTGTTTTTCGTAAGATGATGGAGTATGAGTTATGTATCAGCCATTTGAGTAGCGGGGTTGAGATCAGGTATGGAGATTCTTGTATCATGAGGTTTAGGGGTTGGATGTCCTCGTAGGCGGAGTATTCCTTGATTGCGGATTGTGAAGGAATATTGAGAATTGGATAACTGATGGTATGTGATATGGATAGGTTGCTATGGAATTTTGGAGGTTATTTACCTGTTTGGGGATGATCGGAATTGGTTTGGGGGCTATTTGTAAGCCTAATGAGAATGTGTATTCTATATCATATCATGTTTGGTTAATCTTACGCAATTGCTATTGTGGGTATATTATCGGGCAGAATGGATGTTATTCGTGTCCTAGTCTATGTTATGTGCTTCTGTCTTATGCTAGATGGGTTGTGAGGTTATATGATTATTCGCACGCATGTTCTAATCTGGTTCAGGCCTTATGGCGATAGGGGCGAGATAGCCTTCGTGATATTGATTTGCTTATTGCACCTTAGTCGTGCTTGCTTTTCTCCATATTGTTGTATTCCCCTTCATTCTTCCAAACTTATATTTATGCACTCTATCGTGCTTGATATTGGCATACATGTGATTAGTGAGCCCGAGCATTTTGGCTCGATAAGTATCCCTATTTGGATTGATATATTTGGGATGGGGTTGCGCGTCGCAATGAAGTTAAGTGGGATACCCTTCCTTGTGTTTATTTCGTGTTTTATTTTCCCTTTGTAGGATGAGTTAATGAAATTATACTTTTGTTTTTATCTGTTGTACTTGTTAGATAGTCCTTGTACCTTGCTTTCTTTCTATTTTTGGGGTATATCTGAGCTATTGATTGTTTGGTGTATGGACTGCGTTGTGTGAGAATCCATGTGGTTTCGATGTGACTTGTCAGATGGGATGCTTGTATCAGCAGTGATGAGGTCTCTAGACTAGAGATTTGCTCTATTATATTAGGATGAGGAATGTTTGGAAGAATGATACCATATTTCCGCTCAAAATTGGGCAATGGTCCTTGTCAGACGAGAAATCTTCTTCACTTGTTGACTTCATGGGTGGTTATGAGTTTCTGCATGCTTATTTTATCCCTAACAGCATTGTGGAGGTCCAGATCGAGGTTTTAACTGATATGAAGTGTATTACTAGTACCGATATTGCTATTAGCCAGCTATGGTGGTTGAAAGTTATTGCTACGGGCATTTGAGTTATGTGGAACGTCATGTGATTATACTTTGGGTTAAGGTTGTGGCTTGGTTCAGCTCACCCAGGCTTATATGCTGTATATATGTGAGATTCGGGTCTTATGATGAGTTCTAGATGTTGAGGATTTGGTTCTAATGTTTATAGGCCAAGGAGGAAGTAGGATCTTCAGTAAGTTGTGTTGTCAGGATTTCATGGATTTGGGTGACATGGGATCACCCGCGGGTATATGTATGGTGAGCTCATGCAGTGATTTGATAGCTTTGGAATGACTCTTGGCACGTTCGAGGATGAACGTATGTTTAAGTGGGGGAGAATGTAACAACCCGACCGGTCATCTTGAGCATTTGCATTCATTTCGGCAGATTGAGGTCATGAGTAGCTTCGTCTAGTATATTATGACTTGCGTGTATCGTCGGCTTTGGTTTTAGAGTGGTTCAGAACTGATTTAGAAGGATGCCTCTCACCTAAGAAGCTTGAAGTTCAAAGAGTTGACCAAGTTTCACTTTTGTGTATTTTACCTCTCATCGGAGTTATGATGGTTCCGGTAGGTCCAGATGGTGTTTTGTACTTAGGCTTTTACCCGGATTTGGATTCGGATGTTTCTAGAAGGTTTCAACACCATTTGGCGAAAGTCAGAATTTAGAGGTTTAGAATTTTTCTTAAGTTAGACCATGGTCTGACTTTAAGGCTATCGGGTACGGATTTTGGTATCGGGACTTGGAATAGATCCGTTATTTCATTTGGAACTTAACTGCAAAATTTGGTATAATTTGCAGTTTGTTTGATATGAATCAAACGCTTTGTTGCAATTCCACAAGTTCTTGAGTTTTCTTTTGAATTCCATGTGTTTTGATGTTCGATTCATGGTTCTAGATATTATTTTGGTGTTTGGATCGCCTGAGCGAGTTTGTATGATATTTTATACTTGTGAGAACATTTGGCTTGAAGCACCGGGGGATCGGGTCAGTTTCAGACGTGTTTCAGAGTGTTGAGGAAGGTTAGATTTTTGCTGGTGTACGCAAATGCGACATTTGCTATGACTGTCAGGGGTCGCTTTTGCGGACCTTAGTTCGCTTTTGTGGTGGTCGCATTTGTGACCAGCTTGGTGGTTGCATTTGCGAACTGCTGGTCGCAAATACGACATCGGAGGCTGGTTATAAGTTTGTATTTCGAGATTTAGTCTCATTTTATCACCTTTTGAGCCCTAGACTCGATAGGAGGCAATTTTCTGGAGACATTTTCATACCAAACTATTGGGTAAGTGTTTTAATCAATTTTCAATTATATTACATGATCATTTGTGAGATTTAAAATCAAATTCATGATATTTGAAGAGAAATTTTGGGGATTTTGTCTATATTTTAAAAAATAAAAATTTGAGATTTGAGAGTCGAATTCGACTCGAATTTGAAAATAAAACACATGTATGAACTCGTTGGGCTATGGGTAGTCGAGACCTACCTTTCGACTCGGGTTTTGACCGGGGAAGCCTGGGGTTGACATTTGTTAACTTTTGGGGAATTGTATAAAGATCATAGCTTTATTAATTGGAATTGGTTTCTCTTGCATTGTTTGATATTATTAACTCGTTATTGGCTAGATTTGAGCTGAGCAGAGTTGAATTTTAAAGAGAAAAGCTATTGTGAGTATTGATTTGGCCTAATTGAGGTAAGTATCTTGTCTAACTTTGTGTAGGGAAAACTACCCCTTAGGTTTTGGGTTGATGGTACTATTTGAATTATGTGGAAGACGTGTACACGAGGTGACAAGTGTGTACACGGGCTTATATGTGGTATTTGACCGGTTTAGAGTATTAGGCTTCTTTCTTGCATTTAATTGAAGTTGTCATTCCATGTTATATCTTCTATTGTTAGGCTTGTTCTTACGTGCTTTACTTGAAGTTGCTAGTACATGTTCTATCTTTTATTGTCAAGTTTACTCTTATATGCTATAATTGTTAATTTGTTGAATTCATACCTTATCAGTTGCATGCCTTAATTGTTAATTGATTCTTGGTAACCGTGTCCTTACTTATGAATTGTCATTACTTGCTATTTGAGTTTTTGAGTTATCATGTAACTATTTCATCCGCTTGTGACTTCTTTGTTTAGATTCGTTATTGCGTTTAATTTCTGTGATATGCTGTAGTTGGTTGTAGTTGTTTGTTTAATTCATATTATTCGGGGATCAGGTTTCACGCCGCAACGTTATTGAAATAATATGAAAAGATATGATATGGAGCGATACAGACAGATGATATGATATAGCTGGGATCGGGTTGCATGCAGCAACGGATTGACATGTTGTAATTGTTTGTGACAATAAAGTTATCCTCGGTTGTGATCTCATGGTACATTCTACGTTGGAACAGTTTATCGGCTGAGCGGTTATTATTTTTCTTAAATCACTTCACTTGTATTTTGATCGTATTTGATGGACTGTTGTTATTCTAGTATTGGAACGATAGTAACTTCTTGTGAGAGTCATGCAGTCTATGTGATTCGTTATGTCACTTTAACATGCCAATCTGTGCCTCCGTTGTTACTTAGTAAATTGATTGTCAAGGTGAATTTACTTGCGGGGTCATTATCTCACATTTTGTTAAGTTGTTGGTAATATAATAGTTTTAAATAAAAGAATAATTAACATGCCTTATTCTATGTGTCTCTTAAGATTGAACTCGTTATCTCACACGGTGCTTTACTATTTTAAATAGTTATCACATTTTTATTTTAATTGGATTTTCAAATTATACTCATCACCCTATTTGATGTTTGCCTTACTTAAAATTGTTATCACGTTTACTTTTAACAAATTCTATATTTAATTCGTTAGTTTAACTGATGTTTTACTTTGTTTAAACATGATATTTTTACTTTATTTTGTTTATTTCTAAACTAAACCCATCTGATACTCTATTTAGTATAAACTGTACTTTATTTGATTTCTAAAATAAACTTATTATCTCATTTGAAGCCTTACTTTATTCAAGATTGTTATTATACTTTATTGTGTTTAAATGTATCTCTTGATCATGTTAATTGATATTCAACACGGATACGATATACATGATAGCACGTGGGCTTTGCCGTGCGAAGGTGATTGATATTGTGGGCACGAGGTGCCAAACGTGTAAGATTTAGAATTGTGGCTCGTGATTTGTAGTTACGAGGTGTGTTGCCTCAGGGTAATTCTTGTTGTAAGTCCATGCGTTGGGAACGATTTGATTAATTGAGTTGTCATCTATTTTCTTTATTTGGGTTCATTCATATCTCACCTATGTTCTGATTATGTTGCTGCTTTATTACCCGTCTACTTCTTGCTGCCATTTGTGTTTCTATTATTTTCAATGTTGGTTGCAAATAGATAACCTTTTCGGTGTTAGTCTTCCATTGATGTTCTTTTCATTTCTACCTTTTTGTTATATTTTGCACAGGTTTCTACGGCTAGTAGGAGTCTTGACCTGGCCCCGTCAATACTCTACCGAGCTTAGGTTTAACACTTATTGGGTACCACTGTGGTGTACTCATGCTACGCTTCTGCATATTTTGTACAGATCCAGATACTTCTGATCATGTTGTTGGGAGTTGTGTCTGGGGTGGGAATCTTGAAGGTATACTTGCTTGATATTCGCAGGCCTCGGAGTCACCTTCAGATATTATCTTTACTACTATTAATCTTCAATTAAGAACAGTATTGTATTTAGAAATTCTAGTATATGACAGTAGAGCTTATGACTCCATACTACCAGTTTTGGGGAAATTTATAACTATTGGTCGTTCGTAGCTATGTATATCATTTACTAGTTTATGTTTAAGGATTAAATAGTTCAATCTAGCTATTAACTCAGTATGTGTTAGGCTTACCTAGTCTTGGGGACTAGGTGCCATCACGACATCCTAAGGTGGGAATTTGGGGTCGTGACACTTTTGTTCTTACCCTAATTGTAAGCATGAGAATTTTTTCGAGAGTCACTAAGGCAATAATTAAGAGGTACCATAGATATATATGATTTATCCGAAGTTGATCCTCTCCATCCTACCACTTTAAACACTTATTTCTTTCCCATGCACACTCCTAACTATCACGATCCCAATTTTCTACCTTAGGATTTCGTGATGACACCTAGTGTTTAAGACTAAGTAAGTATAACATTAAATAATAGCTTGACAGAAATAACCAACTGAGATAATAAAATCAAATCGATAAGCTCAAATAAATCCCTAAAATAGAACATCAACAACATTATTTCCAAAACCGGTGGAACTGCATCATAAGCTCTACAGAATATTCTAAAACCCCTACTACAACACTGTCTGACAAAGGAAATATTAGAATTGAGAAGATAATGGAAGGTGACTCTGACGCCTGCGGACGGCGAGCAGGTATACTTTGAAGTCTCCAGAAGCAGCTAATCAATCAATCACTAATGTCCAGTATGAGCTGACGTACCTGGATATGCACAAAAATGTGCACAAGCGTAGTATGAGTACACCATAACGGTACCCAGTAAGTATCAAGCCTAACCTCCGTAGAGTAGTGATGAGGCCAGGTCAAGACACCTGCTAGGATAAAAGAGAACTAACAGAGTATATCACAGTCCAAATTTGGAAAGCGAGGAAGTAAATGACAAGTAAACAGTTCAATAATGTAAGCTAACAGCAGAAGTTTAAGCAGTAAAGGCAACAATGAATAAACGCACGATGAAAACAACAAGGAAACAAATAAGGGTAGTTCAAGTAAGGCAATGAAGAAACAACAAGAACTATTCAACCAACATGCCTTTTAAACATAGAGTGCACAACAGGAAATCACAAACCGAGGTACCGCCTCGTTTCCACATTTCACAATTTCAATCACAATCTTTCCTTATAACACAACGTGATCCTTACATTTAGTTTTGAAAATTATTTTTCCTGAAATTGCTACACGCATTTTAACCCACCTTTTCTCACTGCGTAGCTTCAAGTAGTTCCCCCACCAGAAACACGCGTATCAAGCCCACCTTATCTCACCTCGTGCGTATCAACCCCTAGCCTTATACCACCGCATGCATATCAATATCACAACTCGCACCACAAGTGCCCATATGCCACAACTTGCCAAAATATCAACAATACCAATATTTCCACAACAAATAACCCATGACTAAATCACAATATATACAATAATCTCAATAACAATAAGATATATGAGGAATACTCAACAAGGAAAGATACCTCAACAATTAACAACTTCAGCTCAATATGACATCGACTTTTACAACTTCAACACCAATAACTCAACAAGAAGATATTCCTCGAATAACAACCTCAAGTAAGAGTAATTTAACAATAAAGAGGTAACAAGGCAATAAGGAAAATGACAACTTCAACTATATATATGAGAGCAAATATAACAAGTAAGAGGTAGAACAAGTGCTACAACATCAAATAAAGCATGTAAGAGTAGGTTAACCAGTGTAAGAGTAGATTAACAATGAAAGATGTGTCTTTTTATAACAATTCAATTAAAGGCATGGCAAGAGTCTAAATAGCCTAAACCGATCAAATGCCATATATAGCCCGTGTACCCACTCGTCACCTTGCGTACACGACTTTCACATAATACAAATATTACAATTAACCCAAATCCTAAGGGGTAGTTTGTTGATACCCAATTTCACCCTCATATTTTATAAAGTATTCCATATACTTTCAAAATATCATTTTGCATTAATTACCCAAATTATAGGGGTCATATAAGTATTTTCTACAAATTTTAAAGCTTAAAATTAATTTTCTCGCATTTAAATTATTCAAATAATTTTTAATTATTTCTTCAAATTATTTTGGGGTGATTTAATAATCCAAATTTATTATTTATACCCACATGCATGCTTTACAATATTTTACTTAATTTCATATAATTACATTTGCATTTTTATACTATTTACACATTTTTTTTTTACAATAATAGCTTATATTTCACAATTAATTGCATTTATTAGTTTATTTAGGGTCAAAATAACTTTTTATGTGTTTAAAACCTTCATCTATTATTTAAAATACTTTTTTCTTAAATAATATTTCTTATACTTATTTAGCTAGTTTATTAGTTTATTTTTCCTTATTTTTAAAATATGGCCCAAGTTATGCCAAATTTTGAACCAAATTAATAGCCCAAACACCCTAAACCTTAGCCAAATAACCTCCTAGCCCAAACCAAGCAACCCCTTTTAAAATGAACCGGTCGGACCCATCTCCTGACTCGCCATGTCATTTTCGTAAATCCTGGCTGTTGATCTCAGATGATCAACGGCCCACAAAACCCCTACCACTTTTAACTACCCAACCCCAAACGCTAATACCCATTTCAGCCAAACGGCCACCCCAAAACACTCTCAACTCTTCCTCTCTCTTCCGAGGAACCCTAGATGCCTCCCCCTTTCAATTCCTCTCCGAATCCCGTTGATAATGAGATTCACCCATTATTTGCTTACCATATCTATGTTCCTTGCTACTGGTCATGCGTTTGTGGTATTACCCAGGTACATGCCCGATTTTGACAAGTATCATCTCCTAGATCAGAATGGATCAACCTTAATCTTTGAGATTTTGACAATATTTCATCCATATACATGAAGAGGGACTTGATTCCTCACACCAGTTGGCCAATTTCAAACGTTGCCCTAACTAGGAATTGGAATTCAATTTCTTTCCTTTGCCGGTTACTCTACTGACTGCATGTATGTTTTTCTTTTTCTTGTTTATGTTTGCTTGATTTCTTTCCTTATTTACCCGTGTGATTCAACAATATATAAACCCCTCCCCCAATCCCCTAATTCGGACCTTATTACTGTTATTCTCTCACTCACACTCATTCTATACTATTCTGAAACTTGGGCTTTTGGCCAGCTAAAAGCCAAGACCACCAAAATTTGACTGTTTGACCTTTCTCAGTGTGAGCACTGCCCGAGATTCATCTGAGACCCTTGGGAACTCTGACACACTGAGAATTTTAGGGTTTCTGTTGTTCTCTCTTTGCTACTGATAAGCGAGCTACTATTACCATTTAGTTTTCTCCCTTATTTTCTTGTTAATTCTGCAAACAGGTAAGTACTTAGACTCTTACAATTTCATTCTCTCTTGCTTGTGTTCATGCTTTGTATGCCCATGTATTTAAGCCTTTGTGAATCAATATGCTACTGTTTGTCTCTGTTTGTAGTCCTATTTACCTTGGAGTTATTCTGTAGGCATGCGCTTTTCTAGCATTTGAACCTATCTGAACTCTAATCTTCAATGCATGCCATTATATGTGTACAACTTGAATGATTTTTGACTACCTTAAGCCTGCTCAACTATTATGATTACCTATTGTTTTTTGTGAGTCCTTTCTCATTCCTTGCTTTGAATTCTTATACTGAAACTCTTAGGGATTTATTTCCTGCCCAGAACTTGCTTGAATGAACTTCTTTCTGCTGAATATTTTATGTATAGTCTACTGTTTCTCTGCAAATTGACCCATGATCATGTGAATCCATGTGACAAATATTGTCTCAATATTTATCCAAACATCTTTCTCTGCTCTAATGTTGTGCTTCTTGACTTGTTCAATCCTATATTCTTCGGTATTGCCTAAGACTTTTGGTTGAGTCCCAATATACTTAGCTTCTTTCTGGTCAACTAGTATAAGTCCTGAGGTCTGCCTGTCCTGTTAAACTTGAGTTAATATGTTTTTACTTATCATGAGTTCCTTTGGATTTTGAATCTGTGTATTATGACTAATACTCAGCATATTAGCTTCTTATGCTCAGGCTGTTGGTCAGCTGTTGTAGACCATGTCCCCTAGCCTGTTTGTTATATTGTTTCTGATCATATTAGGCTCTTATGTTAGAGACTCTCATGTGAAAACTATTATTCTCTCTGGCTATGAATTTGCCAGATTTTCATGATTAAGACTCTTATATCTAAAGTCCCTTTTGGGCTAATTTGGATCATGCTTTACCTTGAAATTCTATTTGGAGTAGTTTGCTATCTTATAATGTTTAATCCTATCACTCTGAATTTGTTTTTCTGGAAAACATAGCATGCCTATCTTGTGTATGCCTTGTATGCCTGCCAAGACTTTGTGTAATCTTGTCCACGTGTCTTTGGTTAGAAAGTATTGTTAGCTATAGCCTTAAGAATTAAGTCTGTGGATCTCAAAGGTTGTTTAATTGACCCAGTATGTAGTCTGTCATTTGTATGGTTGGTTTGGCATCCAATTGGGTAAGCAAGGCATTCGTTTGGGCCTGGTTTGTTAGGCGTATGTGTTGTTGGACTTGGATACTGGATTCAGGTGCACTCTAGTTGTCCTTGTGAGTTTGGGATTTAGGCTTGCTGGTTGTCCGGAGAGTAATTCTGTTGAATGCCCAAAACATCACTAGGTTACTTTGTGTTGGGCTTATAGTTGTCCATTAGGCTTGTGACTATTTTATTCTATTTTTATTATTTCATTTGGCCTGTAATAATTTTGTAATAATGAATAATGGAGATTAGTGAAAAATGGGGAACTGGGATATTTTATCTCTTGTATGAATGAGTAGAAAACATGCTTATAAGGTCCTAATTGTTTTGTTTGCCATGTCTCATTTTGTGAAATTATCTGTGTACATGCTATTTACTTAGAAACATGACTTAGGGCTAATATAATGACTTGCAACGATTAGAGAGCATTCTTATAGGATTTGAAATTGGACTTGTTACAACTAGACGTTATGCCTATAGGAGTTCAATATGAATAACTGAAAATGTATGCTTTGATTTACTTCTTTAAATTATGTGTTTCACCTAGACATCATGACTATAGGCTCTTAACTTAAGTAATCAAAACTGTTGCTGATGCGCTTCTCTCCTATCATGTAGTCCGTCTAAAAAGCATGCCTATAGGGATAAACGAATAAAACTTTGCTCTCTCAATGACTTTACTACCAAATGAATCGTTTGGAGATCATGCCTATAGGATGCTACTATTCACCTAGAAATCATGCCTATAGGATCCTTAATAGAATTGTGTAGTAAAATAGCTTCGTCAAACTGGTTTCCTAGAAATCCTGCCTATAAGGCTTTATGTCAACTGCTGAATCGTTTAATCACGTAGAAACCATGTCTATAAGGTTTGAAAAATTAGCCCGTCTTAATTCCAACCCTGCCTATCTATAGCTACCCACTTAATTATTCTGAATATAGTTGGTAAGTCATAAATGTCCACCTAATTGACAGCATGTACTTGAGCTGTATGAGGAGATGAATTTGAGCCTTTTTGCGTTGATTATGTGAAGTCCTACTTGTTTTGATTGTGCTCCTAGTTTTCTCATTTTGAGCAGCCTAAGGGAAGTCTAAAACTACAAAGTAGTAGGTCCAAAAGCCTCCTGGGCCATAGGTATGGGACGGGTAAAGCACGCATAGGACGCACTTGAGAATTGAATTAGAACGCTCCTAGGTAAACAACTTCAAGATAGTAATTGGGTAGCAGGAGATGATAGTCTATGCCCGCTGAATAATATGAGCAACCTCACCTTTAAGGAAGTTGCAAAGTATTATTTATGTTGCACGAGGTGATCCTTTAGGCTAAAAAACTTAGGACCCGCCCTCCCATAATTGATAATAATGCACCTATTTGTGAAAACTTAGATTAAAAACTAGGATATATCTTATGACCCACGAAAGTTGTATCAATTATGACCCACTTCTTTCTTTTCAATACTTGTTATAATTGGATGTTTGAATCCCTTGTTACAATTTACATGGTCACATAGGATAATTGTAATTCAAATAATCCCCACATAGCGTAACTTTCAGACGGGACCCACAGTTGTGGACCTCGAAGAGTGCCTAACCCCTTCTCTTTGAGGTAATTTGAGCCCTTACCCGTTCTTTGATAACACAGACTAGTTCAAACAAAGTTATTTGCAAATAGGTTCCCTAACGCACCTCAAAATTGTTAAGCAGCAACTCTTCTCTTATAATACCCATTTAAAAAAGTTGTCACTTGTTGAAACCCAATTACGCAAGATAACGGGAGGCGACATAGTTCCCCCACACAAAGTTAGGCAAGATACTTACCTCAATTAGGCCAACTCAACCCTCAGAGATAACTTTTCCCCTAGAATTTGCCTCCACATCTAACTAAAATTGACTTAAAAACATCAAACAATGCAAGACAAATCAATTACAACAGATAAAGCTATGATCTTTACACTTTTCACAAAAAGTCAATCCCATGCTCGCGCGGTCAAAACTTGGGTCCAAGGGTAGATTCCGACTACTCATAACCCCACGAGTCCATATATGTATTTTTTTATAAATCCGAGTCCAAATTAACTCTCAAAACTCAATTCTTCATTTTTCAAAGGCTTGACAAAACTTCCCAAGTTTTCCTCTTTGATTCTCATAAATTTGATAATAAACCTAGGATATAATCATGAAATATAGTTGAAAATTGATTAGAATCACATACCTAATGTTTGTAGATGAAAATCCCTTCTCCAAATTGCCTCCTACCGAGTCTAGGGTTCTAAAATGAGAAAATATGATGAAAAATTCTGACTCCCAACCCTTTTGTTCAGTTGCAGATGTCGTAATTACGACACAGGGTTCGCATTTGCGAACCCTATCAATTGCGAACCCTCGCAATTGCGAAGAAATCCTCGCAAATAAGGAAACTGGTAGCCTATGAGGAAGTCACGACCCAAATCTCGACCTATCGTGATGGCGCCTATCACATTACCAGGCAAGCCGACAATCACATAATAACTACGCATTTGAATTAAAAGCATGATTATTAACAAGATCAACTGTGGAAAATCTCATAGATAACTGATAAAAGAGCTGAAACTCAACGACAACAAATCCTAAAATCCTGGTGTCACCGAGTTCATGAGCTACTAATGCCAACATAGTCTAAAACTCTAGTACAAGTGTCTGAGAAAATAGAACAGTACTGAAATAAAATGAAAGGAAGGAGAGTCAAGGTCTACGGGCGTCATAGCAGCTATCTCAAGGTCTCTGAACAGGTACTATCACCACTCTTGCAACCACCGCGTCCAGATGTAACTGGATCTGCACACGAAGTGCAGAGTGTAGTATGAGTACAACCAACCTAACATACTCAAGAAGCAAAAGAGCTAACCTTGGCTTGAAAGCTGTGACGAGCTCTGAAAGATACAATCCGAATCGAAATAATGACAACACAGATATAACAAGATAATGACACTAATAACTCAGAGAACTTTCTATATTCAGCTCGTACACAATACAGAAACTTAGGCATGCTTTCACGTTCAACAATTTGAGCTCAACACTGATAAAATATGCCAAGTACAGCTAGCATGAGGAATGTTACATCTTTATGACTACATTTCAAATATGCATGTCAAATGTAATGCATCACATTGATAACCCTAGGTACTCACACTCTCATAGTACTCAATCTGTCTGCCTCAACTCCCACTCATCACACACAATCACTCAGCACTGTACGGTACCTGTACTCACTGCTGGTATGTCAGAATCCGTAGGGGCGAATCATATCCAAGTGCTAATATAAAGCCAATATGGCCTATTGCGGCGTGCAGCCCGATCCCATAATAATAGATAAGACGATAAGGCCTGCTGCGGCATATAACCCTATCCCATAAATATCACTCACAATCCAGCTCTCAGGCCACAACTCAGTCATCAATCTCTCCAGTCTCATGGGCTCACAAATTTCATACCACTCAGCCCGAACAATGATAACATGATGTAACAGTAAACGATAACAGAGCTTGAGATATGATATGCAAATGAATAAATATGACTGAATACATAATTGCAACTTAAGCAAATAACTCAACAGTAGAAATGACCTCAGTGGGTTCCAACAGAATAAGCATATAGCCTAAGCATGTTTTCTAACATGGATCACAGCTCAATTAACCTAACACGTAGGATTTATACGGATAGAAACAAGACTAGATAGTTACACAGTACCACAGAATCAACCGAGTCATAATTACCACGGTGCACGCCCACATGTCCGTCACCTGGCATGTGCGTCACCCCAAGACCAACCAAATAATAGTATTCCAAGGATTTATACCCTCAGTACCAAGTTTAGAAGTGTTACATACCTCAAAGTGCGCAACTCAATGCTCCAACAAACCATTGCCTCGGGAATAGGCCTCCAAACAACTCGAATCTAGTCACAAACAACATGATATAATCAATACAAGCATATAGGAATTGATTCCATATGATAAAGCCAAGTTTCTTAACCAAATTCAAAAAGTTAACCCAAAAAGTCAATCCCGGGCTCACGCCTCGGAACTCGACAAAATTCACAAATCCGAACACCCATTCAATAATGAGTCCAACCATACTAAAATCATCCAATTCCAATCAAATCGACCCTCAAATCCCAGATCTTACTCTCCAATACAAGATCAAAAATCACTTACCTCTTCAATCAAGGTGAAAACCTCTCCAAAAATTGCCTCAAACCGAGCTTCCAAAGTCCAAAAATAAAGAAAAGACTCAAACCCTCGTTTATATCTTTCTGCAGTGATTTTGCACCTGCGGTCACTTAACCGCATCTGCGACCCCACTTATGCAAAAAAGTGGCCGCATCTATGGCCCCAGACCTTCTAGTCCCCTTCCGCTTCTATGATCAAATATGCACCTATACACACGCGCACATGTGCCAAAATGTCCGCTTCTGCTGAAACCCAAGACCAAACTGCACCGCTTCTGCACTCTACTTCAGCTCGCAGATGCGGACTAACCTTTGCACCTACGCATCCCCCAACTCCTAGCATTTTCCGCACCTACGATAGCCTGACCGCTTCTGTAGTCTCGTACCTACGACCAAATCCTCGCAGGTGCGATCATACAAGACTTGCAAATCTTCAGCATTTCTTCAAGTCCAAACATCAATCCTATTTCAATCAGAATCACTCTCGAGGCCCCCGGGACCCCATCCAAACATACCAACACATCCTAAAACATCATACGGACTTAGTCGAAGCCTCAAATCACATCAAACAACATCAAAAACACGAATTGCACCTGAATTCAAGCCTATTGAAACTAATGGATTTCTAACTTCTACAATCAATGCCGAAACCTATCAATAAACTCCAATTGACCTCAAATTTTGCACACGTCATAAATGACACAACGTACCCATTCTAACTTCTGGAACCAAAATCCGAGCCCGGTATCAACAAAGTCAACTCTTGGTCAAACTTCTCAACTTTCCAAACCTTCAATTTTTCAACTTTCGCCAATTCAAACCAAAACGACCTACGGACCTCAAATTGATATTCAAGCATACTCCTAAGTCCAAAATCACCATACGGAGCTATCGGAACCATCAAAACTTCATTCCGGAGTCGTTTACACATAAGTCAATTTTCGGTCAACCCTTTCAACTTAAGCTTCCAACCTTGGGACTAAGTATCCCAATTCATTCCAAAATATTCCTGAAACTAAACCAACTGCCCCAACAAGTCAATAAAAGCAAACAAACATAGAATAAGCAATAAATCAGGAAATGGGGCTACAATACTCAAAATGACCGGCCGGGTTGTTATAGAGGAAGTCACAAATGCGACATTAGTTTCGCATTTGCGAAGCCTATCCTCATCGTAAATGCTACACTTTTGTCACAAATGCGAGCCTACCCAAATCCTGACACTCTTCGCAATTGCGATCCAGGTATTGCAATTATGACACCTAAGACACCCTGCTAGGATCGCAATTGCGATGCTGGTGTTCGGAATTGCGACACCTGAGGCATCAGCACACCAGCAGTCCAGTTTTTCAGTCCAAACCATTCCATGACACGTCCGAAACTCATCCAGACCCTTAGGGCTCCAAACCAAAAATTCACACAAGTCTAAAAATATCATATGCTCGCGCTTGCGCACTCAAAAATAAAATTGCAATTATGAATTTCAAAGTAAAGTTCAAGAACCTCTAGAATTGCAACCAAGTGTCCGGATACCATCAAACCAACTCCAAATGACACTATTTTTTGCAGACAATTTTAAATAGCATAACGGACCTGTTCTCTGTCCCAAAACCAAATTCTGAACATGATAGCAAAAAGTCAACCTACAGTCAAACTTCTAAACATCAAATTTCTAATTTTTGGCAAAACAACTCAAATCAACCTATGGATCTCTGAATTTGATTTCGGGCTTACGACCAAGTCTAAAATTACGGTACAAAGCTATCGAATCCATCAAAACACTGTTCCGGGTTCGTTTTTACAAAAGTCAAAGTTGGTCAATATTTATAACATAGGATTCTAAGCCAAGAAGTAAACGGTCTAAATCAACCCAAAATCTTTCCAGAACAAAACCAATCAACTCATCAGTCATAAAGCCAAAATTACACATGTGTGAAGTATCAAAAGGGAAAATGGGTGCAAATACATTAAACGACTAGTCGGGTCGTTACACTAACTATGTTGGCACCTGATGTTTAGCATAAAGTATATATATATATTTCTATGTATATCGCTTCATATTTGACTCTTGTTTCGTGAAAGAGGGATGTTAAATGCTACGATTCATATTAATTTGAAGTGTTTTTATGTGTAGGAATGAGTCGGGAGCAATTGGGGGTGAAACGCGCAAGATTTGAGCCAAAACGAACAAAATCGGACGAAGTGCGTATTTGGGCACCACAGGCAGCGCCAGGCGCCACCTGTGGCGCTGGAGACAGAGAGTTGACTGGAAGCAGCGCCCTGGTGCGCGCCTGGCGCTACCTATGGCGCCGTGACGGGATTTTCTCCAATTTCGCCCGGGACAAGGTTATTTTCGGCCCTATACCTATCCAACACGTATAAAAGCAAGACTAAACCTAATTTTGAGGGGAGAGACGCCACTTTGGAGCAAAAACACACAAGGAATCGTGAGGGAGCGAAGAATTCTCAGTTTTCTTCAATCTTTTCTAGTATTTTACAATTGATTCAAAACTTATGATATTGTGTAATCATATCATGAGTGGCTAAACACCCATTGTTCTGGGTTGTGATTAGCCATGAATATTTCTGTTTAACATTAACTTTACTTTGATTATAATTCACCAACATATGGTTGTTTCTTCAATTCTGTGTTTAATTGCTTAATTGTCTGGTCAGCAGTTAGTTTCTATTTACTATATATGCTATGCTTGGGAAAGCCGTGTTTAGATTACAGAAGAGTTGGAGAGAGCATGATCTTAACCCTTAGGGGGAGCGGATTCGTGGTTAGGATAGGAATATACCTAATCACCGTACTTAATTAAATATTGTGATCTTATTACGTTCTTAATAGATTGATTTCATAGGAATATAGGCGTTAATCTATTGAGAATAGGTGAGTAGTACTTCGGGAGAAGGCTATGAGAACGTTTATCAATTAATTAGCAACCATGAGTGAATTGTATGAAAGGGAGAGTTAATTTGAACACAATACGCTTGGTAATTCAATCACAACCCTGGAATACTAGTCTCTACTGAATACAAATAATTAATTAGTTGCTTGATAATTTAGTTATTATTTAGAATTGTAGTTTAGCAGAACTAAACTCTTGAACTGGAATTGTGCTTGACTGAATAATGATATCGGTGTGGTAGTGAGTAGTTGATATAAGTCCCTATGGGTACGATATCTGGACTTCAAAATCCTATATTACTTGTCGGCCACGTATACTTGCGTGTGCGTTAGGGAGCAACAAATTTTTGGCGCCGTTGCCGGGGACTTAAATATTAGCTACTTTACCGACTTAAGCTTCTATTTGTTATTTGTTCAAGTTTTACTTATCACTTTACCTTATTTGTGTTAACACAGGCTCTTCTCTTGAATGCGGAGGAATAGAAGCGCAAACAATCTTCTTCCTTTTGATCCTGAAATTGAACGGACACTTTGCAGAGTGAGGAGAGAGGTCGAAGCTAGAACTGGAATTGAAAGAGAGTTGGACATCGTAGTTCAACCACAGCCAATAGAGATGGCAGGTAATGCAGAGCGTGCAGTGATAGAAGCCGCAAGGCCCAATCTTGCTAATATGACTCAAGCTATTATAAAACCTGAGATCACAGGGCATTTTGAACTCAAACAGTACATGGTACAGCTGATTCAGTCCACAGGGCAATATGTGGGTCTATCTCATGAAGATCCGCAAAGGCACGTTCAAAATTTCTTGGAAATTACGGATACCTACAATTATCCGAACGTTTCCAAGGATTATGTCAGGCTGACACTGTTTCCCTTTTCACTGTTGGGGGAAGCGAAGGAATGGTTGCAGAAAGAGCCCGCAAACTCAATCCACACTTGGGACGATCCAGCAAGGAAATTCTTAATCAAATTTTTCCCCACCAAGAAGACAAAGTCATTGAGGAGTCAAATTCTTGGGTTTAAACAACGGGATTGTGAGACACTTCGTCAAGCCTGGGAAAGATACAAGAAGTTGCTCAGAGATTGCTCGCATCATTGTCAGACTGATGAGGTACTGGGACACACTTTTGTTGATGGTTTAGATGAAGCCTCAAAGATGAATCTTGGCTCAGCTTGTGGAGGTAGTTGCATGGCAAAACCAGATAGCGAAATTCAACTCTTGCTGAATAACTTCACTGCCCATAACTGGCAAGGAGATGGGGATTCACACAAGGCAATTAAACAGAAGGCAGTCGGGTTGATTGAGCTTGATGACTTCTCGGACATGAGAGCTGAGATGGAAAAATTGGCAAACCAGATGAATAGAATGACAATGCAACAGGCACAATAGAGGTAACAGGTACAACAAATGCCTCTTTGCTGCGAACTATGTGGTGACAGCCATATGAGTGACATGTGCCCCACGAATCCAGAATCTATATACTATGTGGGACAGCAGAGCAGGGGTCCAATGAATCAGAATGCCCAATATGGGAGCACTTATAACCCGAATTGGAGGAATCATCCTAACTTCTCATGGGGTGGAAATCAGCCGAATCAGAATCATTATAGACCCTAAGGAAATTTCAATCAACCTCAGAAGCAACCTCAATAGGTAGAAGAGAATGCAAATGAATTGTTGAAGCAGTTGGTGCTTGACAATAAACAGTTCAGGACCGAATATCAAGCCCTCACTACAATAGTGAGAAATTTGGAGCATCAAATGTGACAGCTTGCCGGTGCTCAAAACACTAGACCAGCTGGAGCTTTTCCAAGTGATATTGAAGCAAATCCTAGGGCGGCCATTAATGCCGTGTCGTTGAGGAATGTGAGACAACTAGAAGAAGTTCAGCCTAAAAAGAGGAAACAGGTGATTTTTGACGAAAGGCCAACCACTATAGAATCAACATCAGAGAAAGCTAAGGAACCAGAGAAGCAGGGTGGAGAGGCAGTGGCTGAGCAACCCCCACAATTGGTTGCAAGGCCACCACCTCCATTCCCTCAAAGATTGTAGAAATTAAGAGATAATGACGCATATAAAAAGTTTCTTGATATCTTGAAGCAGGTGCAAATTAATATTCCATTGGTTGATATCTTACAAGAAGTACGCAAACCTGCAAAGTACATCAAGGACATTGTGGCAAATAAAAGGAGGCTAACCGAGTTCTAGATTGTGGCACTCACTGAGGAGTGCAGTTCCAGAATTCAAGGTAAGTTACCTCAGAAATTGAAGGATCTAGGTAGTTTCACTATCCAAATCTCGATTGGTAAACATGTTGTGGGGCGAGCTTTATGTGATCTTGGAGCAAGCATCAATTTCATGCCACTATCGGTGTTCAGACAGTTGGGGTTGGGTGATCCACGCCCAACAACAGTTATCTTACAGTTAGCTGATCGCTCCCTTGCTCATCCTGAGGGAGTGATTGAAGATGTGCTAGTTCAAGTGGGTTTTTCATATTCCCTGCTGATTTTATTATCCTGGACTACGAGCCCGATCAGGGAGTCCCATTTATTTTGGGGCGTCCATTCTTATCCGCGGGCCGAGCTATTATTGATGTTTGCGAAGGAAAGATGACGATGAGAGTAGGTGACCGAGTAGAGGTATTCAATGTTTATAAAGCGCTCAGGTTGCCAGCCCACTATGAAGAATTATCCATGATCTCTGTGGTAGAGAGTGATTCCACATCATTAGTGCCCTACATGAGCCCTGTAGATCCTGTTGAACGAGTATTGATTAGGGATGTGGAAAATAGTGAAGAGGAAACGATGGGAAAAATTGAGCAAGCACCTGATATGTCCTGCAGTTATGTCCAGGGGTTCAGAAAATTTGAAGAATTGGAAAGGCCCGTCACTCTGACCCTTCCCAGGCCATCTATTGATGAGGGTCCAAGGCTAAAACTCAAGCCAGATTGACAGGGAGTTTCTCTTTTCACCCTACTCTATTTTACATTTTTACTTGCATCAAGGGCTATGCATCGTTTAAGTGTGGGGTGGGGTGAATACATGTGTTGTAATTGTATATTATGTATAAACTTATTTTGTTTTGGTTCTTTTAGTAGTTCTAGTGTAATCAGTTTAGTGTAGTATTAGTTGCTTTAAAGAAATTTTTTTTTAAAAAGCTCGAACTTTTCCCGACAATGGATTTGTTGGACAATTTTCTTGAGGGATAAAGTCTAATTAAAAACACCAAAAAGATTCTTTTTTAGGATAGTTAGGTAGTATTCCTTGGTTTTTCTTTGGGCACCGGTTCTTTTCCAAGGATGTAGCTCGAACCGGACACTTTAATTTCTTTGTAGGAGTAGTTTAGGAAGAAACTGAGTCGTTTTGAGATAATCATTGACATGGTTGGGGCTGGCACAGTAGGCTATGACATACATTCTGTTTCCCGTTTATTGGACTTGAATTGTTAAGCCTAAGTAGAGTAAATAGCCTATTTTGTGACGCCTTTTCTCAGTTGTTTGACTTGTATGCCACATAGTGCAATATTGCTTAAATTTCTCAATTATGTGTGCTTGCTTGACTTAAGTGTTGAACAGAAACGTCTCGATTGAGTCATGTGCAATGTGTGAGTAAGGATTTGTGATTTTCTGTGCTATCTTGTGTAGTCTAGAACTTGCCCCGTGTGTTAAATGAAGCTAAATTGTAAGTTGGGCTAATCTAGGAGATGACGTAGGCATTTTCTTGCTTGATCATGGATGTGCTTGTCACATAAAAATAAAATTTTTCATTGCTAGCCACTTTAAGCCTATAGACCTTTTCTTCGGCACCCACATTACAAGCCATACCTCTATTTTGTTCTTAATTTGATCTTGATTGAACATTTACCTCCTAAGGCACTTAGTTGCTAAAAGAAGTAAGGTTAGAGATTGGGGAGTAGCTTTTAAGTGGAACCATGAAAGGGCCCGTTGGTGCATTAAAGTTGAAATCAAAAGTCACTAGCCGATGAGCTTTAATGTATGGAGTGTGTGCAGAAAAGAGAAAAAAAATGATAGTGAAAGTATGTAGAAGACACTTCCAATGCTTATTGATTTGTACTAGTGGAATTATAGAAGTGCTTAATTGAAAAAGAGGGCTATGTGTATAAGACAAGTGAATTGGTTGAGAAGAAAAGGTGCTTGAATTGTGAATGTAGTGTATTAAAGTGCTTAGGAGGGTTAGTCACTATTTCTAAATATATCCTACCCGTCCCTTAGCCTACATTACAACTTTAAAAGTCCTAATTGATCCTAGATTTGGCTAGCTTAAATTAGTAGAGATTTACACTACGGACAAGCTTATAGTACGACTATGGGATGCATATGAATTCTTTGTGAGAGTGAGCGAATTTTGTTCAATTGTGCAATGTCGTAATTTTATATTCAAAAGAATATTTGAATATGTCGACTATCTATATTCACTCTTTTGGTTGTGGTAAGGGCACATGATCTCATGAATAATTGGTAATGTTGTAAACTTTCTTGTTGGGTAAGTGCATGAATTGAGGGTGCTTAGTGGTTGCAAGTTGACTTTTGAGGTTGGGTGATGACAAATAGGTTGTTGAAATATTTTGAATTGAAGTATTATACTTGGGTATGCTTAACGGGAAGAATGTGAATTTTTGTGTGTTCATACTTTCGTGCCGGTATTGATCGTCGTCAAGGGTATAGTGTGTGGTTAAAAGTTAGAATGCTCTCCTATGATATGAAGTTGTACGTAGTTGGGAGGTTGTTAGATAATCCCATTGCTCGAGGACAAGCAAGAGTCTAAGTGTGGGGTGTTGATGTTTAGCGTAAAGTATATATATTTCTATATATATCGCTTAATATTTGACTCTTGTTTCGTGAAAGTGGGATGTTAAATGCTAAGATTCATATTAATTTGAAGTGTTTTTATGTGTAGGAATGAGTCGGGAGCAATTGAGGGCGAAACGCGCAAGATTTGAGCCAAAACGAACAAAATCGGACGAAGTGCGTATTTGGGTGCCACAGGCAGCGCCTGGTGCCACCTGTAGCACTGGAGACAGAGAGTTGACTGGAAGTAGCGCCCTGGTGGGCGCCTGGCGCTACCCAGGGCGCCGATGACGGGATTCTCCAATTTCGCCCGGGACTAAGTTATTTTTGGCCCTAGACCTACCCAACACGTATAAAAGCAAGACTAAACCTAATTTTGTGGGGAGAGACGCCACTTTGGAGCAAAAACACACAAGGAATCGTGAGGGAACGAAGAATTCTCAGTTTTCTTCAATATTTTCTAGTATTTTACAATTGATTCAAAACTTATGCTATTGTGTAATCATATCATGAGTGGCTAAACACCCATTGTTCTGGGGTTGTGATTAGCCATGAATAGTGCTGTTTAACATTAACTTTACTTTGATTATAATTCACCAACATATGGTTGTTTCTTCAATTCTGTGTTTAATTGCTTAATTGTCTGGCCAGCAGTTAGGTTCTATTTACTATCTATGCTATGCTTGGGAAAGCCGTGTTTAGATTAGAGAAGAGTTGGAGAGAGCATGATCTTAACCCTTAGGGGGAGCGGATTCGTGGTTAGGATAGGAATATACCTAATCACCGTACTTAATTAAATATCGTGATCTTATTACGTTCTTAATAGATTGATTTCATAGGAATATAGGCGTTAATCTATTGAGAATAGGTGAGTAGTACTTCGGGAGAAGGCTATGAGAACGTTTAACGATTAATTAGCAACCATGAGTGAATTGTATGAAAGGGAGAGTTAATTCGAACACAATACGCTTGGTAATTCAATCACAACCCTGGAATACTAGTCTCTACTGAATACAAACAATTAATTAGTTGCTTGATAATTTAGTTATTATTTAGAATTGTAGTTTAGCAGAATTAAACTCTTGATCTTGAATTGTGCTTGACTGAATAACGATATTGGTGTGTTAGTGAGTAGTTGATATAAGTCCCTGTGGGTACGATATCTGGACTTTAAAATCCTATATTACTTGTCGGCCATGTATACTTGCGTGTGTGTAGGGAGCAACAGCACCAACCAAGTCTATATTCAATGATCTGTTTTTTTTTTTTTTAAATCTTTTTTCTCTTTTTTTCCTTTTTTTTTAATTTTTGGTTTTTGATAAATGAGATCAAACCCAAGAAAGGGTTCTTGATTTCTTCTGGTTTTTGAAAGATTGGAAGTCGAACCCACAAAAGGTCCCAATTCCCTTTCTCTATGTGTTTTTTTTTTAATTTTTTAAAAGATGAGTCCAAGAAGGGTTCTTGATTTGAAATTTTTTTGATAAATGAGACTGAACCCGAAGGTTGCCTACGCAACTCGTTCAAACGAGAATCAGGTCAAGCATGGTTCAGGAAGACTAGAAATAGAAAGAAAATAATTTAGATTTTTATTTTATTTTTTTATTTTATTTGAATTTTGAATTCCCTTAAGGGATGCTTGTAAAGAAGAAAAAGAAAAATATTTTTGGATTTTTGAGTTTCCTCAAGAGGGACTTATAAAAGAATATATTTGAATTTTAATGTCTCAAGGGACGATCTCTCAGTAAGCAATAGAGGAACGTATGTATATATATGTTCTAATTTTTTTTAAGTGACTTCTGGAAGCAATATTTTGTGAAGATCTTTGGTCAAATATGACCTAGGTGGCCAAACTTAATCGGTTCGTCCAGCCAAGGACGAGAAAAACCGAACCCATGATAGGTTGCCTACGTATCTTGACACTAGGTCAAGAATCAAGTACGTGTAATTTTTTGAAGGGTAGGGAGTATAAGGAAGATGTTTTGGATTTTTTTTTTTTTTGAATTTCCTCAAGGAAGACTTATAAGAGGAAAATATTTTTGGATTTTGATTTTGATTTTGATGTCTCCAGGAAAGACTTCTAGAGAAGCAACAGAGGAAAATATATACATGTTTAATTTATTTTTTTTGACTTTTTGCAAATGATATTTTCGTAAATATCTTCGGTCAACTATGACCCAAGTAGCCATACTTGACTGATTCATCCAGCTAAGGACGAAGAAAACCGAACCTATAATAGCCGGCCTACGTATCTTTACACAAAGTCAAGAATCAGGTACGCGTAGTTCGTGAAGAGGGGAGAGTGTGAGATGTATGATTCACTTTAATTTCTTTTTTCTCTTCTATTTTGAAATAATTGCAACTAATTATATTAATTACATCAAATACATTTATAAAATATAAGTGTATAGACAAACTCGGAGCGATGCCTCGTTGCGTCCATGGTTGGATGTCGTATCCTTCGAAATTGAAGAATGATTCCAATCAGAAAGCATGCCCTAGTTGGCCTCCTGATTGTTTGTAGGACAGTTGTTGCGGTTGTCCCCCGATTGATCGCAGGGATATTTTGTTGTGACCTTCTAACTGTTCATGAGAACCATTTGGTGATCGTCCCCGATTGTTAATCAGCGGATTATCCTATAAAGATATAGAAATATGTGAAAGTAGGGAAGTCATGGAAAATAAGAGAGTTGAGAAGTGTGATTGTATAACTAATACCCCCTGATTGTCCATTTCATGTTCCGCAAAGTCCGATGTCAGATATTATTTCCCGTGCAGTCCCAGGATGATGCACCTTCCAGCTACCCATGGGAACCATTTGATGATCGTCCACAGTTGATAACCGGGAACTAATATCCTATCAAAATATAGAAAAGTAGTGAGAGCAACGAAGTCATAAAAATGATGGAGTTGATTGCAAAACTAGTATTCCCTTGATTATCTGACTGATGATCCACAAAATTCAAGACCAGATGATATTTCCCATGAAGCCCGGGATGATATTCCTGCAAAACTCAAAGAAAAAAATGTTAGATTCCCTCTCAGGTAAAGTCATAAAATTAGAAGGGTGCAGAGTTGGGCCGTGCAGCCAGTGGTGTATCCGATTGTGATCAGGAACACGATGTCGGCATTCCATGATGGTTCTGGAGATGACGTTGTCCCTCCTGCGTCCAAAGAAAAATTCTTAGTTCGAGGGAGGGAAATTGATTTATGTTGACTCGAGCTTTGCTTGTTCTTCTTTGTTTGTCTGAGTCGTGCGAGCATGACACTTCTCGAAGGCTGACTAACAACCTCCCCCGGTAACAAAAGTGGTTTGACTTATATTGAATCTTTGAATTTGGAAAGTGGGAGTGAACATCGTGACTCCACAGCGATATTTAAAGAAAGGACTTGCACCCCGTATGTTGGTATTTAAGTCGAGTGAGGGTTAGAGTAAGGTTGGCATGGTATTTTGATGTTTGAATTTAGGTGAAATTTGGTTGACGCTCTCGGAGATTTCTAGTTTGAGAGCATCATCGCTCTATTCCAAAAGAACTATCCCAGTTACAGTACTTAGGGAATTAATTTGAAATACTAAGGAGACTGAACCCTTATGTAAGGTTGCCTATGTATTCTGCCAGGGCAAGAATCAGGTCAAAATGTAGTTCGGTATCTGCAAGGTTGTTATAAATGGGTGATAGTTCTATGAGAAGAATTGTGACTGTGAGTGAGAGTTCTTATGTGGGTGGGTGGAGACTGGTAACTTTCGAATAAGAGATAGATGGTAGCATAGCATATGGATCTATCTCGAATAACGAAAGTTAGTGAAAATATGAGACATGGTTGAAAGGAATATGTCAAATCAGTGGAAGATGTACCAAGTTGAATTGACGTATTTTTGAAAAGGATGGTAGAGCCCAAAGGATGATATGATTGTAATAGACAGTCATAAAAACCGGAATGGGTATGTGTATTTGAAGTCAAAGGTTCATTACAAGTCAACCAAAGTTTAGTCAGACAAAGAGAACCAATAGTCGATAACAAACAGAAGGTACATGTAATGGATAAACAATACATAACAATAGGATATATAACAAATAAATAATGGATAACACACAAAGAATATGTAATAAGTAAAGGATATGTAAGAATTGATTTAGCTAAAGCAAGCTGCAAGATTGCGTGTATCGTGACCTAGGAATTCTAAGAGTAGATTTACCTAGATTCACACACGAGTTAAGGAAAACTGCGAGATGGTACGTACTTAACCTCGTATGCCAATCTGTGAAGCTAGAGAATTTTGAAAGAAGGTTTGGAGGGGTGAAAAGGCGACACTCGCGTGACTTGTTTGTGATTGTGTACGGCCAAGACTCGATAGAAAATTGATGACAATTTAATGAGGCAGTACCATAAGCACGTGACAAAGAATATACAACATAGGCATGTGTAAAAGAATACACAACATAGACATATACAACATAGGTATATGTAAAATAATAAACAACATAGGCATATATAACATAGGTATGTGTAAAAAAAATATACAACATAGGCATGTGTAAAAGCTTATAGAACATGACTTAAAGCACGTGACAAAGAATATACGATTTGAAGCATATGACAAAGAATATACCGCTTGAAGGAAATGACAAAGAATATACTACTTGAAGCATGTGATACAAAAGAATAGAAATTTGAGTATTGGAAAACCTGTAGTCCATCAAGTAATTGATCAAGTCTGATGTGGTTAGAACTTGAAGTATCCCCAGTAGAATCGCTATGTTGTCGCACCCTATTTTGCACAAGTTAAAATAACATACAATCTATAGCACTCTACAAGGTTATTTAGAGTTTAGAGTTGCCACCTGGTATTGAAGGTATATTAGGGCACCTATACTATACTATATATTGTACACTTTAATTATGGTCTGCGAAACCGTTGAGATTCTAGGTAAGGGTTCAAGTTATCTCAAGGGAAAGGTGTTAGGCATCCCTCAAGATCCACAAAATGTGGTTCCGGTAGAATCAATCAAATAAAAGACGGATTAAATAAAGAATGATTAATGTGATATATACAAAGAATGTGAAAGCAGTTTGGAAGAACACTGATTAAACGTGAACGTTACATAATAGAATATAAACACATATGTAATGGCATACATACAATGATCATATATAAAGTATATAAGGAGGGCCCCAGCAGAGAGAAAAGTCAGGATAACGAGCGCTCCGCCCGCCAAGCGGGTGGCAGGAGCTATTAGGCACTAAACTGAGGTTTAGTAGTGCTTATCACTCAGGACGGCCAGACTCCAATCGTCGATTTACTAGAAGACTTGCTGAATAGCGTATATATTGATGATTTAATGAAATGTACAAATATGTAGCGGTAAATAAAGTATTTATAAATTTATAGAAGAGTTTTAATTAAATGAATAAGCTAGAAAAGATTTCATTTATGTCCAAAGTTTAAATAAAAATAGGTAAAATACAAGGAAGACATATTTAGAATGATTGATTTAAAAATTAAAAAAAGAACTATGTTTGAATATATAATATATGAATGGCTAATGATTTCAAAGGATTTATTTAACAAATAATGACGTAGAAAGAGTTATTTAAAATGTATATGAGAAGGGGTTATTCCCAAACAGGTCGAAATATATATACAAAATAACATTGGCCTTTTGCTCAAACAAATTGACAAAATGAAGTAGAGATATTAATTTTTAAAATAATGGATGAAGTTAAATAATATAAAGGGGTTTGATGAATGTGCACTACTCTGTAAAAGGTTCAAATTAAAGGACTCCAAATGACAAGATAGAGAATAGACTCTTTATGTCTAGAGCAAATAAAATGAAGAACTATTTACACTTAGTTAGCTGGGGCTTTTAATTATAGGTGATAAATGGATTTTAAAATTGAGTTGGGGTAACTCTAGTTTTTTTAATTGAGTAGGGGTGATAAATTTTGGATTAGTGATTAGGGAGGTTTGACTCACCCCCAAAGTTATATTTTTAACACTTTAGCCCAGAGCTTTATTTTTTATATTTTAAATCAAGTTTTATTTTTAACACTTTGACCCAACCCATATAAACCCTACTGGGGGAAAAACGCGCCAAATATAATTAAAAGCCCCTGCGCCGTTTCCACCATTTTTGCCTCTTCTTTTTTGCTTCGTTTCTTCTTCTTGTTGCTGCTTCTTCTTGCTTCTTCTTCTTATTCTGCTGCTCGTTTCTTCTTTTTCGTCTTCTGCGTCTTCTTATTCTTCTTCTTGTTCTTGTTCTTCTTGACTGATTTTTGCTCAAGAAAGAAAAAAACAAGACCACCTAATTTTGCAATTTTGTTGACTGGATTTCATTCGTGTAGCAGTGGAAATTACTTCATAACTCATTCCATTGTTCTTCTTCTTCGTCCCCCATTATTGCTCAAGAAAGAAAAAAACGTGACCACCCGATTTCGTAATTTTTTGACTGGATTTTGTTGGTGCAGCACTGGCAATTACTTGGGAGTGGTTTTCGCTCATTTCGTAAGTACCACAATGCTGTTTTATTTCGATTTTTCACCTGAGTATAAATCTACTGATTTTCCAACAACTTACAGTAGCTGTTGTAGTTGTTGCAAAGTGCAATGTGGTTGTTGCAACTTCTACAACAGATTATGAAGTTGTTGGAGTCAGCTTCAGTTTTTGTCTGAAACAGAACCCAAAAAACTGAAGCCATGTCCAACAGATTGTTGACTTGCTGCAACAAGTGTACTACTTGTTGCAACAAGTAATACACTTGTTGCAACAACTCAACAATCTGTTGGACATCTTCAACAGTCTGAAACATTACCCCAGAAAAACTAAAGTTGATTCCAACAACAAGTAATACACTTGTTGAAACAACTCGACAATCTGTTGGACATCTTCAACAGTCTGAAGCATTATCCCAAAAAAACTAAAGCTGATTCCAACAGATTAGTGAGTTGTTGCAACAATTTTATTACATGTTGCAACAAGTTAATAATATGTTGGAACAAGTGCTGCAGCTGTTTCATTTTATTATAGATTGGTATGTACTCTCATGATTAATTTTTTGTTAAACAAAATATCTTTAGGTACCTCGAACACTACTAATGGAGGACTCAATAACAATAGGGGTTGATTTCCATGGTGAATGGATCGAGAAGAATAATTGATATATTGGGCGATGGAAGGGTAGCGACACGTTAGAGACGATAGCGATGACTGTCCAAAGAGATGTTATGTTCGATGATTTTGTGAACCTAATCATCACCTATTGCGAATTAACTTGTGAACCAAAAGATCTTGCCATCACTTACATGCACAGCTCTTTTGAGAATCAGAGGGTCTTGCCATTTAAGATAACTGATCAGGTTCGTTTGCGTGCTTATTTGAATGATGTACCTAGGCCCATTTTAAGGGTATACGTTATTGGAAGCCCGGTAGAGAACCACAATATATCTCAAGACCAACAAGATGTGTTAAATGATGAATTAGATGGGGTGGATGTGGATATCCCAGATAATGGAAGTGGGGCTGACCCGATCCCTATACATGAAGTTGCGAGCAATACAGTGGGCACTACATAATCAATGCAGTCTAG
>MCJB01020528.1:0-23387 GCA_002018475.1 Nicotiana obtusifolia
TAAACTTAGCCAAATTGTGGCCTTTTTGTTAGTTAGTTGTTTCCTAGTTGATTTAGGTTAACTAGTTATTCTTTTCCTAGTTGATTTAGGTTAACTAGTTATTCTTTTCCTAGTTGATTTAGGTAAAGGCTCATTCTATATAAGCCTAAACACTTCATTATTTTGATACCTTTTGACATTATTATCAATCAAAAATCGGCAGCACATTGCTCCCAAAATCGTGTGAATTAACTTGTCCAATTTTGGTGTGATTCAAAATTGAACTTGTTCCTTTGTTTGATCGAACAGTTTGCAAGACCATCGTTGTCTTGAGGGTTGTTCGTATAGTATAGGTACTCCGTGACTTCATCAAGAAGGTAAGTAGACTAATTCCTACTTGTTGTCTTGATAGTTCATTGAGCGTCTTGCTTCTATCTTTTGTTTTCTTATTTCTGCGTTTAATATTGCATCATCTAGGGTTCAAAATAACCTCCCCTTTACAAAGGCGATAATATATGCACAAAAGCTATGATTGCAAATGCGAATCGGTGCTCGCATTTGCGATAACTGCAGCACCAACACACCAGCTGCTGAGAAACCAGCCAAACCAATCTGAAACACGTTCGAAACTCACCCGAGCTCTCGGGGCTCCACACCAAACATCCACACAAGTCTACAAACATCATAGGAACTCGCTCGCGCGATCAAAATACTAAAATAACATCCTTAAGTGCGAATCGAACGTCAAAACACATGAAATTTAAAAGGAAACTCAAGAATCACAACCAAGCGCCTATATCCCATCAAACCAACTCCGAATAACACCATTTTTTGTAGAAAATTTTTTAACTAGAAAATTGTACATATTTCAAGTCCCAAAACCATGTTCTAGACCTAATAGCTATAAAGTCAACCTACAGTCAAACTTAAGAAAATTCTAAGCCTTAAATTGCCAACTTTTGGCAAAATAAGTCAAATCAACCTAAGGACCTCCGAGTTCAATCCCGAGCATACACCCAAGTCCAATATCAAGATATAAACCTATTGGAGCCATCAAAACAACGTTACGGGGTCGTTTTCACAAAACTCAAACCTAGGTTAACATTTCCAGCTTAGGCTTCTAACCCAAGAACCAAAGGCTCCAAATCATTCCAAAACTTCCCCGAAATGAAACCAATCATCCCTGCAAGTAATAAAACAAAAAAAACACGTACAGGACGCTTCGAAAGGAGAAATGGGGCCCAAATACGCAACATGACTGGTCGGGTCGTTATGTTCTCCCCTCTTAAAATAAACGTTCGTCCTCAAACGTGTATAGAGACATACCTTCAATGCCAAAAAGGTGAGGATAACGACTCCGCTTGTCGTGATCGGTCTCCCAGGTTGCCTCCTCGACCATTTGACCCCTTCATTGAACCTTCACTAAAGCAGTGTTCTTTCACATCAACTTTTGGACCTGCCTGTCCAAGATAGCCACCGACTCCTCAACAAAAGTCAAATCTTTGTCCAATTGGACTGAGCTGAAATATAATACATGTGACAGATCACCAAATACTTCTGAAGCATGAAAACATGATCAACGGGTGAACTCCAGATAAGCTGGGTGGCAATGCAAGTCTGTAGGCCACTTCATCAACTCTCTCAAGGATCTCAAAAGGACCGATATACCTACGGATCAACTTTCCCTTCTTCCTAAACCTCATCACACCTTTCATGGGTGAAACTCTTAGCAAACTCTCTCTCCCTCCCTCCAATCAGCATAGCTCTTCTGCCTAGACTGTGTTGTAAGAAGCCAATCCTAAATCAACTTAACTTTCTCCAAGGCATCCCGAACGAAATCAGTGCCCAACAACCTTGCCTGCCCTTGTTCGAACCAATCAACTGGAGAATGACACCGCCTCCCATGTAAGGCCACATAAGAGCCATCTGAATAGTCGCTTAGTAGCTGTTGGTGTAGCCATAATTGCAAGCGGTCAGAAAAATAACATAGGAATGTAGCATGTCCTCTAAGACCTGAATGGTGTGCTCGAACTATCCGTCCGTCTGGGGATGAAATGTCGTGCTCAGCTCGACTTATTTGCCTAACTCACTTTGCACAACTCTCTAGAAATGCGATTTGAACTGCGTGCCTCGAGCTGAGATAATAGACACCGGCACACCATGAAGATTAACAATCTCACTAATATAGATCTAAGCCAGCTACTCAGAAGAGTAGGTAGTCATAACCAGGATGAAGTATGTAGACTTGGTTAGTCTATCCACAATTGATGCAGGTCAAACTGATCATGATACGTTTAAACCTTCAAGACTATTCACGAGAAGTCAATCTAAAGAGCTTCATGATGCAAATTTGATGGTGAAGAAGAGCCGAGCGTTTGGCGTGTGATGTTTGTTACTGTGTTGAGATTACAATGTAGTTATGGAAGACATTAATTCTTACTTGTTTTGGAGTCCTGCGTGACTAGTTCTTAAACTTAGCCAAATTGTGGCCTTTTTGTTAGTTATTTGTTTTCTAGTTGATTTAGGTTAACTAGTTATTCTTTTCCTATCTGATTTAGGTAAAGGCTCATTCTATATAAGCCTAAAGACTACATTATTTTCAGCACCTTACATCATTTTTACAAAGAAATTTCGGCCAAGCCTTTTGTGCTTCCAAACGTGTGACTTTAACTTGTCTAATTTTGGTGTGATTCAAAATTGAACTTGTTTCCTTGTTTGATCGAACAATTTGCAAGATCATCGTTATCTTGAGGGTCGTTCATATAGTATAGGTACTCCTTGATTTCATCAAAAAGGTAAGTAGACTAGCTCCTACTTGTTATCTTGACAATTCATAGAGCGTCTTGCTTCTTTCTTTTGTTTTCTTGTTTCCGCATTTAATATTGCATCATTTGGTATCAGAGCTTGAAACGGGTTTGTTTCTACAATCCCAATCCTGTTCTTTGCGCCTTAGTTTAGGTTATTTTATTAATTTCATTTTTGATTTAAAAGAAAAAAGAGAAGAAAAACGTGACAAAAACAAAAAGAAGGTAAATCGGAAACTGTTGTGGATTGAAGTTGTTAAATCATCTAGGGATTGAAGTCTTGAAGATTAATTGATAAAGAAACATTCTTGAACCAAATCTTGAAGTTCTTGATCATTAGAAACCGATAATCTTGAAATCTTGAAACTCTTGTTGAAATCTTGAAGGTGCACGATTGAATCTTGAAAATCTGCAAGTTCTTAGGGTTAAAATTGTAGTTCTTGAAGAGTTTTACGTTGTTCTTGAAGAGGTTGTTGAATCCTCAAACATTCTTAACAAGATTGCCTTGAATTCTTGAAGTTCTTGAACTTTAATTTGTTGTTCTTGAAAGAGTATTGTTGAAAAACATGGAAGAGGGCCTAAAACGTGTAAGGTAAGCCGAATTTGGGAGGAGAAAGAGGAGGAATAGGAAGCCCTAATTCTAGTCCAAGGAGGAAACAACTACCACTCCAAAAGGAAGAAGTTTCAAGGAGTGAAATTCTATTTGGAAAAGGAGAGGAGGGGCGAATTAGTGTTGGAAAAGGAGAACGCGGGCCGAAAATCCTAAGGGCTAAGGAGAGAGGATTGGTCTTCTCCAAACTAAAGTGGGAAAGCTTCTAAAATTTCCATATCTCTTCTATTTCAAATTTCCTTCTTTGATTGCATTAATTCTAATTAGTAATTCTTAGGTAATTTCCTACTTAAGTAATTACTAATCTTTGAGCTTGTAGGACCTCGTGCTAAAACTCAGAATTTCCACTTTCGTAGATAATTCTTGACTTCTTGTGCTCACTTAAAAAGCTGTCAGCCTATCGAGTCACATAATTTCACTCACCTCGAAGAAAACTATTGACCTAAGGAACTTGGTCAATTAGAGGAAGCCAATTTGAAGACAAGTGTGAAACCCTACCCGAAATTTTGAGTGAATCCGAGAGTCGTTCAAAAAGTGAGAGAGAGTATTTTTAACTAACCTTAACACATTCTCTAGTCTTGTTTCTTTTGAAGGTACATGGCTACGGAAGGAGAAAAGGTTGGGACCAATATTACTTTAGCCGAGCTATGGGCTGAAGTAAAGGCACTTAGTATCCGAGTGGAGAACCTGGAAAGAACTACTGGTACTTGGAAGAATGCCGGGCAAAGAACTAGTGATGGTTCTACCTTAAGACCTAAACATAACGGTTCTATTTGTGAGGTTGACTGTGACGATGAAGTTTCTACTAACGTTCACCCCTTACCTAGTGTTGTTAATGATGTTTTGCAGGAATATGTGGACATGTTTCCCGAGGAGATGCCGAGTGGACTACCTCCATTGAGGGGGATAGAACACCAAATTGACTTTGTTCCGGGGTCACAAATTCCGAACAAACCCGCATATCAAAGCAATCCACAGGATGCTAAGGAGTTGCAATGACAAGTGGATGAGCTATTGACTAAAGGGCTAGTTCCAGAGAGTCTAAGTCCGTGTGTCGTACCCGTGATCTTGATTCCAAAGAAAGATGGCACCTGGAGGATGTGTGTTGATTGTCGAGCCGTCAACAAGATAACGGTAAAGTATCGTCATTCTATCCCTAGGTTAGATGACATGCTAGATGAGTTATGTGGTTCAAGCGTGTTTTCTAAGATTGATCTTAGGTCCGATTACTCCGTATGAAATCGGGTGATCATTGGAAAACTGCATTCGAAACCAAGTTTGGTCTATATGAATGGTTGGTGATGCCTTTTGGTCTCTCCAACGCACCTAGTACATTCGTGCGATTAATGAATCATCTGCTTAAACCGTATCTTAATAAGTTTGTGGTTGTCTACTTTGATGATATCCTGAGTTATAGTAGATGTTTAGATGACCATGTTGATCACTTAAGGCGAGTGTATGAAGTATTAAGAGTCGACAAGTTATATTTTAATTACAAGAAGTGTGCCTTTTGTGTAGAGAAACTTGTATTTCTGGGATTTGTTGTAAGTGTTAATGGAGTTGAAGTAGATGAATCAAAGGTAGAAGCTATTAGAGACTGGCCTACTTCTACTACTGTTTCACATGTTAGAAGTTTCCATGGACTAGCTAGTTTCTACAGGCGTTTTGTTAAAGACTTTAGCACCATAGAAGCACCACTGACAGAGTTGGTGAGAAAAGACATGCCTTTTTTGTGGGGGGAGCCGCAAGAGGGTGCCTTCCAAGAGTTGAAACGTAGGCTTAGTTCTGCTCCGTTGTTACAATTACCTGATTTAGTAAGGCATTTGAAATTGAGTGTGACGCCTTGGGGGTGGGAATTGGAGGTTTTCTTATGAAAGATGGGAAGCCTATTGCCTATTTTAGTGAGAAGTTGAAGGGGGCTGCCTTGAATTACTCTACATACGACAAAGAGTTGTATGCCCTTGTGAGAGCATTAGCTCATTGGCAACATTACCTATGGCCTAAGGAATTTGTAATTAGGAGTGATCATGAGTCACCCAAACATCTTAGTGGTCAAGAGAAACTAAATAAACGACATTCCAAGTGGGTAGAGTTTATTGAGAGTTTCCCTTATGTGATTCATTACAACAAGGGAAAGGTGAACGTAGTAGCTGACGCACTACCTAGGAAGTTTGCTTTGGCTATCACGTTAGCATCTAGGTTGATGGCTTTTGAGAGTATTAAGTCTATGTATTAGCATGACCCTAAACTTAAGAGTGTGTGTGATGCCATAACTAGTGGGCAGCGGATTGAGAAGTATCAGTGGCATGATGGGTACCTTTTTAAGAAGGGGAGAGTTTGTATACCCGAGTCCTCGTGGCGAGAGTTGTTGGTGCGTGAGGTGCATTGTGGGGGTTTGATGGGACACTTTGGGGTAGACAAGACTTTAGCTATATTAAGGGAACAGTTCCATTGGCCTAAGATGAGGCGAGATGTCGAGAGAATATGTGGGGCGTGTTTTGAGTGTAAAAGAGCTAAGTCTAGGTCTAATAATCATGGTTTGTATACTCCCTTACCCGTTCCTACTAGTCCTTGGGTAGATATTTCGATGGATTTTGCGATAGGGCTGCCACGATCTAAGGGTGGTCATGATAGCATTTATGTGGTTGTTGATAGGTTTCTAAGAAGTCTCATTTCATTCCTTGTAAAAAATCTGATAATGCACAACATGTTGCTTCTTTGTTCATTGCTAATGTGTTAAAGTTGCATGATGTGCCTCGAACTATTGTTAGTGATAGGGATGCTAAGTTTTTGAGTCACTTTTGGAAGTGTTTGTGGGGTGCTCTTGGCACCAAATTGTTGTTTTCTACATCACATCATCCACAGACTGACGGTCAAACTGAGGTTGTTAATCGCACCTTAGGAGCTCTTCTTCGAGCTTTGACCAAACGGAAGTCCGACACTTGGGCTGACCGATTACCTATTATGGAGTTTGCATATAATAGAACTGTTTATCGCATGACTAGCATTACTCCAGTTGAATGTGTTTATGGTTTTAGTCCTTTGATTCCACTTGATCTTGTTCCTTTGCCGAGAGATGCAGCTATTAGCGTTGATGGAGAAAACCGGGCAGCCGCGTTGCTCGAATTGCATGCTAAGGTGAGGAAAACTTTGGAGAATGCTTATGAAAAGGTAGCGGTCAAGAAGAATAAAGGAAAGAAAAAGCTGGACTTAAAGAGAGGTGACTGGATTTGGGTGCACTTCCGAAAGGAAAGATTTCCAAACCATAGGAAAGGGAAATTAGCTCCGCGAGGAGATGGACCATTTCATGTGTTGCAGAAGATCAATAATAATGCTTATGTCATAGATCTGCCTGATGATTATGCTGTTTCTAAGACATTCAATGTCACTGACTTGACTCCTTGTGTTGCTTTGAAAGATGAAGAAGGTTCGAATTCGAGGACGAAATCTTCCCAAGAAGGGGAGGATGATGCAGGTCAAACTGCTCATGATACATTTAAACTTTCAAGACCACTCACAAGAAGTCAAGCTAAAGAGCTTCATGATGCACATTTGATGGTGAAGAAGAGCCAAGCGTTTGGCGTGTGATGTTTGTTACTGTGTTGAGATTATTGTGTAGTTATGGAAGACATTAATTCTTACTTGTTTTGGAGTCCTGCGTGACTAGTTCTTAAACTTAGCCAAATTGTGGCCTTTTTATTAGTTATTTGTTTCCTAGTTGATTTAGGTTAACTAGTTATTCTTTTCCTATTTGATTTAGGTAAAGGCTCATTCTATATAAGCCTAAAGAATACATTATTTTCAGCACCTTACATCAATTTTACAAAGAAATTTCGGCCAAGCCTTTTGTGCTTCCAAACGTGTGACTTTAACTTGTCCAATTTTGGTATGATTCAAAATTTATCTTGTTTCCTTGTTTGATCGAACAATTTGCAAGATCATCGTTATCTTGAGGGTCGTTCATATAGTATAGGTGCTCCTTGATTTCATCAAGAAGGTAAGTAGACTAGTTCCTACTTGTTGTCTTGACAATTCATAGAGCGTCTTGCTTCTATCTTTTGTTTTCTTGTTTCCGTGTTTAATATTGCATCAACAATGACCCACAATGCATCAAAGTTCCTCAAGGTCCGTGGAAGTCCAACTACAAAATCCCTGGTGATATGCTCCCACTTCCACTCTGGAATATCATGTCTCTAAAGCAAAGCACACCCGTTCTCTGATGCTTGTACATCACATGCTGACAATTCAAACACCGAGACACATACTACACGATACCTTTCTTCATCCTTCTCCACCAGTAGTGTTGCCTCAAATAATAGTGCATCTTCGCGACACCCAGATGAAGGGAATGTCGCAAACTATGTCCTCCTTAAGAATCAACTCACGCAACCCATCCACATTGGGCACACAAATCAGGCTCTGCAACTGCAACACCCCCAACATCTCCAATAGAAACCTCCTTGGCATCACCGTAGTGCACCGTGTCCTTAAGGATGACTAAATGAGGATTATCATACTGACGCGCGTTGATGTGATAATACAAAAAAGACCGAAAACCACACAAGTAGGAATACGATTAGGCTCCGAAACATCCAACCTCACAAACCGATTGTCTGAAGCCTCAACATCCAATGCTAATGGTCTCTCTCCAACTGGGATATAAGCAAGACTACCCATGCTCTCAGCCTCCTACTCAAGGCATCAGCCACCACATTGGCCTTCCCGGGATGATAAAGAATGGTGATATCATAGTCCTTTAATAGCTCTAACCACCTTCGTTGCCTCAAGTTTAGATCCTTTTGCTTAGATAAGTGATGTAGACTCATGTGATCTATGAATACTTCACAAGACACACCGTAGAGATAGTGCCTCCAAATCTTCAATGTGTGAACAATGTCAGCCAAATGTAGATCATGTACTAGGTAGTTCTTCTCACGGAGCTGCAACTAACGTGAAGTATAAGCAATCACTCTACCCTCATGCATCAAGACATACCTAATGCCAATCCGCGAAGCATCACAATAAACTGTATAAGAAACCGATTTTGAAGGCAAAACCAGAACATGAGTTGTGGTAAAGGCAGTCTTGAGCTTATGAAAGCTCTCCTCACACTTGTCAGACCACCTGAATGGATCACCTTTTTGAGTCAATCTGGTCAAAGAAGCTGCAATGGATAAAAACCCCTCCGTGCAACGACGATAATACTCGGACAAGCCTAGAAAACTCTGGATCTCAGTAGCAGAAGATGATCTGGGCAAACTTTAAACTACCTCCACCTTCTTCAGATTCACTCTAATACCCTCACTAGACACCACATGGCCTAAAAATGCTACCGAATCAAGCAAAATGTCACACTGAAGAATTTTGCATATAATTTTTTTTCCCTCAAGGTCTGGAGCACGATCCTCAAGTGCTACTCATGATCCTCTCAGCTGCGATAATACACCAATATGTTGTCGATGAACAAGAGGACAAGAGAATCAAGATATGGCTAGAATACGCCGTTCATCAAGTGCATAAACTATTGGGGCATTGACAATCCCAAATCACATCACCAAAAACTCATAGTGATCCTAGTGAGTCCCGAAGGCCATCTTTGGGATATTGGAGTCCCGAATCTGGAACTGATGGTACCCTGATCTCAAATCAATCTTCGAGAATACCCGAGCACCCTAAAGCTGGTCGAATAAATTATTAATACGCGGTAGTGGGTACTTATTCTTTATTGTAACCTATTCAGCTGCCTATAATCAATACACATCCGTATAGAGCCATATTTCTTCTTCACAAATAACACCGGAGCACTCCAAGGCGAGACACTTGGTCGGATAAAACCCTTATTAAGTAACTCCTGAAGTTGTTCCTTTTGTTCATTCAACTCCAATGGTTCCATATGATATGGAGGAGTAGAAATGGGTTGAGTGTCCGGCACCAGGCCAATATCAAAATCGATATCCCTATAAGGCAGCATGCCTGGTAGGTCTGCTGGAAACACATAAGGGAAATGTCTCGCTGCTAGAACTGATCAACGGTAGGAGTATCAGCACTAACATCCCTCATAAAGGCTACATATGCTTCACAACCCTTCTCAACCATTCGTTGTGCTTTTAGAAAGGACACCACCATGATAGAATCCAATGTACCCATCCACTCCAACCTGGAGCATGGTAGTCCAGAATAGCATGATAGGCAGACAAGCAACCCATGCCAAATATCACGTCAAAGTCTACCATTCTTAGTAGAAATAGGTAAACTACAGTCTCAGAACCCCTAATGGTGACCAAAAACGACCCATAAACATGGTCTACAATAATAGAATCTCCCACAGACGTAGACACATATACGGGCGGCACTCAAAGAATCACGAGATATATCCAAATATTGGGCAAAGTAAGATGATACAAATAAGTGTAACCCATATCAAATAAAACAAATGCATCCCTATGACAGACAAGAACAGAACATGTGATGACAACATACGATGCAACAACCTCGGTCCTATCGGAAAAAGCATAGTAACGAGCCTAGCCTCCCCTTCTAGGGTGACCTCCACTCCTAGTTGGCAGTGCAGGTGGAGCGGCAACAAGAGCAACAACTATAGCTTGTGAACCCTGCATACGCTCCATCTCCTGAGCGATCTCTACAACCTATTGAAAAGGAATATCTGTCTCCAACTCCCAAGCCATGCTGAATCTAAGACCATACCTGAGCTCCTCGATAAACTTGTGGACTCGCTCTCTGATTATAGAAGCCAAAGCGGGTGCATGACAGGACAAAAATGATGCAGGCCAACCTGATCAAGCTACGTTCATGTCTTGGAAGAAGCTATATTCATGCTATGATTGCACAATGATGGAAGAAGCGGGTAGCATATCGGATAAGACAAGAAAAGGCATTGGTTAGCCTTGGAGAAGAGCCAAGCGTTCACATATCTTGTGTTGGACGAAATATTTGTGGATGATGTACATTTGTGTTTATGTTGTATTATTGTGTTGCTATGGAAGACATTAATTCTTACTTGTTTTGTCCTGCGTGACTATTTTTTAAACTTAACCAAATTGTGGCCGTTTTGGTTAGTTATTTGTTTCTTAGTTGATTTAGGCTAACTAGTTATTCTTTTCCTATTTGATTTAGGTAAAAGCTCATTCTATATAAGCCTAAAGAATAAATTATTTTCAGCACCTTACATCAATTTTACAAAGAAATCTCGGCCAAACCTTTTGTGCTTCCAAACGTGTGACTTTAACTTGTCCAATTTTGGTGTGATTCAAAATTGAACTTGTTTCCTTGTTTGATCGAACAATTTGAAAGATCATCGTTATCTTGAGGTCGTTCGTATAGTATTGGTACTCCTTGATTTCATCAAGAAGTTAAGTAGACTAGTTCCTACTTATTGTCTTGATAATTCATAGAGCGTCTTGCTCCTATCTTTTGTTTTCTTGTTTCCGCGTTTAATATTGCATCAGTTGGTATCAGAGTTTGGAACAGGTTTGTTTCTACAATCCCAATCCTGTTCTTCGTGCCTTAGTTTAGGTTCTTTCATTAATTTCGTTTTTGATTAAGAAAAAGAAAAAAAAACGTGACCAAAAAAAAAAAGAAAGAAAAAAATCGAGAATTGTTGTTGATTGAAGTTGCTAAAACATCTTAGGTTGAAATCTTGAAGTCTTGATTGTTAAAAATCGTTCTTGAAACCAATCTTGAAGTTCTTGATTGTTTAAAAATCGTTTTTGAAAACCCTAGTTGAAATCTTGAAGCTAGAACACGTTTAATCTTGAAAATCTTGAAGTTCTTGGACGCCAAGTTGTTGTTCTTTGAAGTAGCCCATGTGAATATTGGGAATCTTGAAGTTCTTGAAAATAAGATTATAGTCTTGAAGCAATTTGCATTGTTCTTGAAAGGGTTCTTGAATAATCAATCATTCGTAACAAGATTTTCTTGAATTCTTGAAGTTCTTGAACATTAATTTGTTGTTCTTGAAGGGAGTCTTGAAAAACGTGTAAGGGGGCCTAAAACGCGTAAGGGAGGCCGAATTTGGGAGGAGAAGGAGGAGGATTAGGAAACTCTAGTTCTAGTCCAAGAAGGAAACAACTCCCAATCCAAAAGGGAGAAGTTTCAATGAGTTGAAATTCTATTTGGACAAGGAGAGGAAGGGCGAAATTGGGTTGGAAAAGGAGAAGGGGGGAGGGGTCAAATTTCCTAACAGGGGAGGAGAGAAAATTGGTCATCTCCAAATTAGAGTAGGAAAGCCTATAAAATTTCCTTATTTCTTGAATTTCGAATTTCCTTCATTACACTACTTCTAATTAGTAATTCTTAGGTAATTTCCTACTTAAGTTAATTACTAATTTTTGATCTTGTAGGATCTCGTGCTAAAACTCAGAATTTTCTCTTTCGCAGATAATTTTTGGCTTCTTGTGCTCAATTAAAAAAGCTGTCCGCCTATCTAGTCACATAAATTCACTCACCCCGAAGAAACTATTGAACTTGTGAACTTGAAAGGTTACTAAAGAACTTGATCAATTAGAGAAAGCCAATTTAGGACAAGTACGAAATCCTACCCGAAAATTTGAGTGAACCCAAGAGTCATTCAAAAAAAGTGAGAGAAAGTATTTTTGACTAACCTTAATACATTCTCTAGTCTTGTTTCTTTTGCAGGTACATGGCTACGGAAGGAGAAAAAGTTGTGACTGACATTACTTTGGCCGACCTCTTGGCCAAAGTAAGGGCAATTAGTGCTCGAGTGGAGAACATTGAAAGATCCTCTAGCAATCAGAAACATGCCGGAGAAAGAACTAGTAACGGTTCCACCGTTAGACCCGAGCAGTTCATGGAGTTAGCTCGCCAAAACGAGCTGAGGGATGGAGGTGATCAAAATGTCAGGACCATGAGGATTCCCCGGGGTGTCATACAACTAGTGATGCCAGCCCGGAGAAACATAGCACCCGTCGGGGATATGAGAGCTGCCCTAGAGGATGATCAACCCGAGTTCGAGGAATTTGAAGATGATGATTTGGGGCCACGGAATTCGAGAGTAGGGAAACAAAATGGAGGCCGAGACTACATGGGAAGACGTGGTTATGATCATGGTCCGAGAGGGAGTCTTAGAGGTTTTGGTGGAACAAACTTAGAGTATGAGTTTGATGAGTATGCTGAGCATTATGAGGACTTCCAACTAATCTTACCAAACCGAGGGGGCCGAGACTATGTCCGAGATAGTGGATTGAAGAGAGTCAAAGTTACTATCCCTGCTCTCAAAGGAATTAGTGATCCTGACTGATTTTTAGAATGGAAGTGTCAAGTTGAGCGGATATTTGAAATTAATGATATGTCTGAGGAGAAGAAGGCAACATATGCCATTGCTGCTTTCGAGTCCTATGCTTCTACTTGGTGGGAGGCTGAGAAAAGATCCAGAGTTCGACATAACAGCCTGCGCACATAACCTGGGTGGAATCGAAGCAAATAATGACTCGTAAATATGTGAACCCACGGAACAAGCAAGAACAGTTACGGAAGTTGTATGATTTGAAACAAGGGTTGAAGTCCGTGGAAGAATACTATGATGACTTTGAGAAGATTCGTCTATCACTTGACATGGAAGACGAAGAAGAAGATGAGTCTATCATCCGGTTCAAGAATGGGTTCAATAATGATATCTCCAATTAGTTGAGGCTACATGCATTTGTTGCTTTTCATGATGTGTTCTTAGCTTCCATTAAAGCTGAAAAGATGATTAAAGAAAGCAGAGCAGCTCGCTATAGAGGGGGTTCCGATTCCACTTCCATACGTCGAAACAAAGAGTGGTAAACACCAAACACTAGGGGAGCAAGTCAAAGCAGAGAGCTTAAGAAACCAACCCAAGCTGCTGCACCTAAACCTGATCCTAAGGGGTCTGGAGATATTTCTAAAACTCAACTCAACTTTCCTAGTGCATCTTTCTTTCAATGTCGTAAATGCAAAGGATATGGACATTTCGCTAAGCATTGTCCTACACGGAGGACTATGCTAATTCTTGATGATGGTACTGTGTGTGAGATAGAAAGTAAAGAGGAGATTGAGGAAGATAAGGGGATGGAATTGGTTGAGTGCGGCGAAGAGGAGTTGGAAGATGAGGGTGTGAATATGTTCTTAGTGGTGCGTAGGAACTTGAATTCTATGAGAATAAAGGAGGAAGGAGATGTGTAGCGTGAGAACTTGTTTCAAGCTAGATGTAGGGTGAAGGGAAAGGTGTCCTCGATTATAATTGATTCAGGTAGTTGCACTAATGTAGTGAGCCACACATTAGTGACTCAAGTTGATACACATACGATGAAACATCCCCATCCCTATCGGTTGCAGTGGTTATGCGAATGTGGTGAGTTGAAGGTGGTAAAGCAGGCCCTTAATAAGTTCAAGGTGGGAGCTTATCAAGATGAAAACTTGTGCGATGTAGTGCCTATGCAGGCGTGCCATTTACTATTGGGCAAGCCTTGGCAGTTTGATAGATGTGTTGATCATGATGGAAAGGCCAACACTTATACTTCCAAGTTGGAGGGCAAGAGTTATGTACTTAAGCCCTTAAAACCTAAACAGGTTAGTGATGATTAAGAGCGCATGCGGGAACTGAAAGAGGCGGCCAGAGCTAAGGCTCCAATGGGGACCAAATCCGAAGCCATGACCAATGCTAGTACATCGAACCTGTTAGGTAATATTTGTGCCATGATGCAACCAGGTGCGTATTTGAGAGGTAGTGATAGTTTTAAACTCTTAATTTGCCTAATTCATAAGGGTGTTTACTTGAGCTCTAATGATGAAGTTTCTACTAACCTTCACCCCTTGCCTAGGAGTGTTGATTATGTTTTGCAGGAATATGTGGACGTGTTTGCCCCCCGAGGAGCTGGTCCATTCCAAGTGTTGCAAGAGATCAATAATAATGCCTATGTCATAGACCTACCTGGTGAGTATAGTGTTTCTAAGACATTCAACGTTTCTGACTTAACTCCTTGTGTTGCAGGTGGTGCCGCTTTGAAAGATGAAGATGGTTCCATTTCGAGGAAGAAATCTTCTTAAGAACGGGAGAATTATGCAGGCCATCCTGATCAAGCTACGTTCATGTCTTGGAAAAAGCTACATTCATGCTATGATTGCGCAACGATGGAAGAAGTGGGTAGCATGTCGGATAAGACAAGAAAAGGCATTGGTTAGCCTTGGAGAAGAGCCAAGCGTTCACACATCTTGTGTTGGACGAAATATTTGTGGATGATGTACATTTGTGTTTATGTTGTATTATTGTGTTGCTATAGAAGATATTAATTCTTCCTTGTTTGGTCCTGCGTGACTATTTTTTAAACTTAGCCAAATTGTGGCTTTTTTGGTTAGTTATTTGTCTCCTAGTTGATTTAGGTTAACTAGTTATTCTTTTCCTATTTGATTTAGGTAAAGGCTCATTCTATATAAGCCTAAAGACTACATTATTTTCAGCACTTTACATCAATTTTACAAAGAAATTTCGGCCAAGCCTTTTGTGCTTCCAAACGTGTGACTTTAACTTGTCCAATTTTGGTGTGATACAAAATTGAACTTGTTTCCTTGTTTGATCGAACAATTTGCAAGATCATCGTTATCTTGAGGGTCGTTCGTATAATATAGGTACTCCTTGATTTCATCAAGAAGGTAAGTAGACTAGTTCCTACTTGTTGTCTTGAGAATTCATAGAGCGTCTTGCTTCTATTTTTTGTTTTCTTGTTTCCGCATTTAATATTGCATTAAAAAATCTCATTGAACATTATGGCATACTCTGACACCGTCATCGTCCCCTGACGTAGCTCCTCGAACGTTGTGTGCTTCGCATCCCGAAGGGTCTGGAGAACAAACTTCCTTAAAAATAAATCTTAAAATTGAGTCCAACTGAGTGGTGTTGCATCAGCTGGCCTACCCTCCTCATAAGCCTACCACCACTTATATGCTGCTCCTGACAGTTGAAATGTAGTAAAGGCGACTGCACTCACCTCCACAATGCTCATGGTGCGGAGAATACAGCTGCACATTTCAAGGAAACTCTATGACTCCTTAGTAACAGCACCATTCTAAATAGGAGGATCATACTTCTTGAACCTCTCAAGCCTCCTCTACTCATCCTCAGATGCCTCTGGCCTAACTGAAAGATGAACCGGAATAACAGGTTGTGCTGACATAACACTTAGAACCTGATCAACATGGACTCGCTGCTCTGGAGTACCAGCCGCGACAGTCTGAGCTCCTCCCCCAGCCTGAGATGTAACTAGTGAAATCGGGATCAATCTCGCCTGAGCTAAAGTGCCAAACATGATTATGAAGTGTTCTAGAGTCTCATGAAGCCAAGGGGTAGCAACAGGCGCCTTGGGGACATGTCCCCCAACCGAAGCTACTTGTGGCTCCTCATTCACTACTCGGGCAGCTACTCTAGAAGCAGCATGTGGCTCTCCTTGGCCTCTACCTCAGACCCGGCCTCTCGTGGCTCTAGCAGGGGACGCGGGTGTCTGCCCATCTGATCCAGTAGTGTGTATCCTGAACCTCTGTGAGAATATAGAAAGACAAAGGCTTAGATTTCGAAATCAACAAATCTGCATGATAAGGAATCAAAGAAATGAAATTTCCTAATAGTTCTGTAGTCTCTCGAAGATAAGTACAGACATCACCATACCGATCTGTAAAACTCTACTAAACTTGCATATGACTCGTAGAACCTATCAACCTAGAGCTCTGATACCAACTTTTCACGACTCAAAAATCCCATCTTAGGAAGTCGTGATGGCACTCTAAGATTAGGTAAGCCAAACATAAATTAATAATTTAGCATAAATAACGACTAAGATGTTAAATTAAAATGATAAGTATCATAATAAAACCAAAATGGAACAACTGTCACGAAATTCCCAAAACCGGTGGTACATAGTCATAAGATCTAGAGAATACAATAGAAATATATAAATACAACATTGTCTGATAGGAAGTTAAACAGTGGTAGAGATAATAGCAGAAGGTGACTTTGAGGCTTGTGAGCGTCAAGCATGTATACCTTGAAGTCTCTGAAGCGTCTAAATTAGCTCACTTGCTTCTGGCACGGGTAGAAGTATCGGGATCTGCACAAAATGTACAGCAGCGTAGCATAAAGTACACCACGATGATATCCAGTAAATATCAAGCCTAACCTTGGTAGAGTAGTGACGAAGTCAATTCAAGACACCTACTAGACATAGAAAACAAGTGCAGAATATTAATATAATTTAAAGACGGAGAAGTAAATGCAATAAATCACAAAAAAGCAATTTATCAATACAAGGCTAACAACGGAATTAAAAGAAACAAATGACAACAATGAGTGTACGTATGATAAAGACAGCGAGTAACCAAATTCAATCAAAATACAAATGGAATGAAGTAAGGAAACAAAACAATAACCGTTCAAATCAGCAAGCCTTTCCAATATTGAATGCACAACAAGAATCACACCGAGGTACACACCTCATATTCACATTTCACAAAAATCACAATCACAATCTTCCTTATATCGCCGTGTGAGCCCTTGCATATATTTTTAAAACATTTACCCAAAATAGCTCCATGTGGTTTAGCCCCCTATTCTCACCGTGTGGCTTTAAGTGATTCCCTTACTGCAACACGCGTATAAATCCCACCTTATCTCGCCGCATGTGCATCAATACCTACCCTTGTACCACCGCATGTGCATCAATATCACAACACAATAATCAACTCGAACCACATGTGCCGATATGCCACAACATTGCAAAAATACAAGTGTCACCACAACACATAGCTCACTACTCAACTACAACGGCACAAGAATCTCAATAACAACAAACCGAATTGGAAAACGTGTTAATAACTCTCAACAACTACTACTACAATGTGCTCAACAATGAAAGGTATTTCCATGAAATGGCAACTTCAATTTAAATGCATAACATAGTTTCAACAATAAAAGAGATAGCATAAAATAGCATCTACTAATAAATACATGAAAATAACTCAACGATGGGTGAAATAAAATTTAATAACAACAACTACTAAATACATATAAGAGTAACCTCGAGAAACAAAAACAAAACCTGTAACAACAACTTCAATTAAAGCATGTAAGAATAAACATGACCATGAAAGAGAGAACAAATAATAACGACTTCAATTAAATGCTTATAGGTGACCTAAGAGTCTAAACCAGTCAACTTTTCACATATAATCCTGTGTACACATTTGTCACCTCATGTACACATCTTCCACATAATTCAAATAGTACAAATCAACCTAATCCTAAGGGATAATTCTCCTACACAAAGTTAGGCAAAATACTTACCTCAAATAGGCCAAATCAACACTCAAAAATAACTTTACCCTAAAAATTGGCCTTTGAACGGCTCAAATCTAGAAAAAATGACTTAATATCATCAAACAAATACAAGAGAAACCAATTTCGATTAACAAAGCTAAGATATTTTCATAATTCTCCAAAAGTCAAAAAAAGTCAACCCCGGGCCCGCCAGGTCAAAACTCGAATCCAAGGATAGATCTCCACTACCCATAACCCTAAGTGTTTTGTTTCAAAATCGAGTCCAATTCGACTCTCTAATACCAAAATTTTATTTGTCAAAATGTCACGACCCAAGCCGGAGGGCCGCGACCGGCACCCGGACACTACTCGCCGAGTGCCGACGTACCTGTCATCAAACTTCTCCTATTGTCTATAAGGATCGACGAGGCTAGTATAAATAGAAAACAATAATCATAATCAACTTAAACTTCCGATAACGACATGTATACATATATAACATGGCCAACTAGGCTGCAATGCAAAAAAACTATACAACAAAATATATTTGCCGACAAGGCAATCTCACTATACATAAGTCAACCCCTTGTCTATGAGCCTCTACAATAGCATAAGTGATGCAACCTGTGTCAGAACAGGGCCCCGACATGCCCATAATGCCTAAGACAAAATGCATACCAAGACTACGGCAAGTCTGAAGAAGGGATCTCGCCAATATCCGCTGACCTGAGCAGCCTACTGTGGTGGGGAAGCTTCGTCTATATGTCTATCCGGACCTGCAGCACGACATGCAGCGTCCACAAATAAAAGGACGTCAGTATGAATAAGGTACTGAGTATGTGAGATAGGAAAACATAATATAAGAACAGTAATATGCGTCGGTATAAGAAATATACAACCTGTACCATCTAAATGCCTCTGAGGGCGACTAACCAGGAAATGCCTGACGTGCATATGCATAAACATATATCCTTTTCAAAATCATCATATATATATATATATACGCCTCTGTGGGCCTCATCATCATCATATACATACGCCTCTGTGGGCCTCATCATCATCATACCCAACTGATCAGTGGTTGCACAATAGGTGCCATACCCGGCTGACTATATAGCGGCTCGGTAGAGTAAAATAGCTATCGACTATAGCGTGACTAAATAGAGTAAAACATATACATATGTATAGTTGCACAATAGGTGCCATACCCGGCCGACTATAGCGCAGCTCGGTAGAGTAAAATAGATAATGCATGCTGGACTCATAGGAATCACACTTTCTGAACCTTTCAAAATGATGTAAGGTCGAAGAAACAACACACATCAATCCTCCCATAAGAGGGGAAACAATGTAAACGCTTCTAGTTTCTAAGAGTAGAATATCTTTGAGGGCTCTTTCATTGCGTTGTGTATAATCGTAGTCGTGCAAAAGAAGGAAAGGGACGGTCTCACATACCTGGTATATACTGCACCAATCTCGAGCTTTGCAACTGTCACAACTCCTTAGTCGACAATGAAAGACCGATTCTATCATTACCCTTTAAGTGTTATAGTTATTAGTAACCACAATCCTAAATTTATATGGTGTTTCTCTACACCCTTCTTCCTCCAATACTCCACAAAAATAGTAGTAATCATGCAGCCTAAAACAACCACAACCCCGTCCATTACCGGTGATTAACTTGAACCCACGGCTTCCAATCACCATCCCGTGAGTTCTTACATGCATGGAATGAATTATCAAGAATTCTCAGGAGAAAGAATGTATGAAAGAGAGCAGTAACTTACCTTGCATGTTGGATAACTCAGCCCTCTTCCTTGGTTCTTCCACCTCTAGGTCTTACTCCCAATTAGGGCTTGAAGGAGAGGAAAATCGGCTGGGGCCTTCCCTTAGTTCTTCAATCTCTGGATTTCTTTCCCCCAATTAGAACTTGGAAGAGAGGGAAATTGATTAGGGCTTGTGTGGGATTTTTGGGAAGGGGTTGCAGGAGTTCTATTTCGTTTGGGAGGTTTGAGGTAAAGATGAAATAACTCTCTTGGCCGACTTTGGAACATATATACTTGCCTTTTAATTTGGCAAATAAGTGAAGCACGTGTCTGAGGCCTACCAGTCTGCGGCCGCATTTGTGTCGCATAACCAACATGCCGTTTACATTTTGAACGCGAACCGTTGCCCAGAAATATGTCTCAGTCTGCGACATAGGAGTTCTGATTTGCGGTCCGCATTTCAGAAATGCGATCGCACATTAGACCGCAATCTTGACGTAGATTTCTGCCCAGAAATCTGTTTCAGTCTGCGATACTTAAGTACGATATGCGATCCGCATTTTAGAAATGCGACCGATTTATGACCGCATTTCTGGCATTGATCTTTGTCCAGAAATCTGCCTTGGTCTGCGTTTTTAGTGTTAGATATGCGGCTCGCATGTGGGTTTTGCGGTAGCATACCCAGCTTTGCGACGCCTTTTGCTCTTTTCTTGACTTTTGAACTCTTTTCCGGTTTTTAGGTCCTTATATGTAGACTATCTTACGGCGCGATCTAACGTACGCAATTATGGGTTGTAACACAAAACATAGACAAATTTTCCTAAAAATTATCATAGATTCTTCTGAATTGGATGTAAATCTCATAAGTAATCATGTAATATAATTGAAAATTGATCAAAATCACTTACCCAATAGTTATAGGTGAAATCCCTCCTCAAATCACCTCCTACCTAGTCTAGGGTTCTAAAATATGAATAATGAAGCTAAGTCCTGTATTTCAGCTCTTTTGTTCAGCTGCAAGTCTCGCAAATGCGACCTGGAGTTCGAATTTGCCAACCCCGCAAATGCGAGATTTCCATCGCAAAAAAGATATGTTAAGATCCCAGAGGATGTCACAAATGTGACACTAACTTTGCATTTGTTAAGTCAGCCCCTTCGCAAAAGTGACCCATTTGATCGCATATGCAAAAAGTCCCAGCCCAATACTTATCAAACTTCTCTTTTATATTCATTTCTTTCAAGATAGCATCTTCACTTTGCATCAACTCTTTCAAAGAAGAATCAACAACACATATCTCAAGAAAGTGCACATTAGACGTAATATAAAGTGTACCCAAAACCTTCAAGGTGAGTTCATAAAAAATTTCAAGAAACTTCACAATACGTCTTACACTATCCCAATCAGTACTTAAAAGTGGACCTACAGTTTGTCCATCCTCACAAATACAGTTAGAAATACATGACCTCAAATCATAATCAATATCACAATATTTTGTAAACGCTTCCTCATAAACTGTAGCAACCTTCAACATCAAATATGTGGAGTTCTACCTAGTAGGAATATCCAAGAACGATGATTTTTTAAAAGTTGTTTTATCGAGATCACAAAATTCTTTAAACTTCTTCCATTTTGTGGGAGATTGTCTTATGTACCTAACAGCTTGTCTTACTCGTTCCACAGACACACTTCCTTCTCTCAACCCATCTTGAACAACTAGATTGATGATGTGAGCCATACATCTCACATAAACATGCTTACCTTCCATCATGTTAGTGTTCCATCTAGTAAATTGTTTGGAATATTCTTTACTAATGACATCGCTAGAACTCGCATTATCAACTGTCACAATAGATACTTTATCTACTCCCTATTCAGGTAAGCACTTAGCAATACCACTAGCTAAATCTTGACCTTTCTGACTAGTAATTAGACAAAAATTCAATATCTTTTTATGCAAATCCCAATTCTTGTCAATGTAATATGTTGGAACACACATATAGTTCTTTAAATTGATGTCCATGTATCAGTCGTAATACAAATTCTCTGTTTTGATTCTTTAAAAATTGACTTCAAAGCAAGTCTCTCTTCATGGTAAATCTCAAGACAATTCCTAGTTAGAGTAGTAAGAGATGGAATATGAAACAAAGGTTGAAGAGTTCTCACAAAGTCTCTAAATCCATATTTTTCAACAGAAATGAAGGGTTGTTTATCTATAATTATCATACGAGCTAAAGCCCTCCTACATGCATCTTGATCTAATTTCCATGGGATAAGTGAGACATCACATGTTTGACCTTTCTGTTGAAAAGCTAATTTTGTCTGGCTTGTCTCCGCTTTGTTGGGATTTTTCGGACACTGAGAATATGCAATAGCAAATTGCTTGTATCACTGTTTTTGGTATTAGCTACATATTTTTCTGAACAATACTTGCATTTCGCTTTTTAACACCCTCATCATTAGTGAGTTTGTTGAAGTGTCGCCAAGCAACTGATCTTTCTTTAATGGTTTTTCTTTTCTTCGAACCAAGTTCACTGTCATGACCCGAATTCCCTCCGTAAGATGTTGTGATGGCACCTAGTATCTAAGACTAGGTAAGCCTAACAAATATGCGGAATAACTGAATAATAACTTAAATAGCAAGCATCAACAACTATATAAACCAAAACTGCCGCTCAATATGTATAAATCCCAAAACGCGGTGAAATATAAGTCACAAGCTTTAGACACAGTGTATGTCGCGACCCAACCTCGGGGGCCCGCGACCGGGCACCGAACCCTGCTTGCAGAGTACCGGCGAACCCTGTACATGACTACCCTTATTATTCGTAAGGTGCACATACTTGCCAACACGGCAATAACGACATTATACCTGTCGACTATAATGACATTACCTATCGCAGCAATATACCATAATATAAACATACATTCACCACAACATAACCCACTGGGCTATATACAAAACCATACACACGGTACATATGATGCCAACTAGGCGACATAATTACACATAGCCCAACTCCTGTTTATACATACTGACAACTTGTCTAATGAGCCTCTATGGAATGTATACAAAAATACTTAGTCGGAACAGGACCCCGACATGCCCAAAAACATCTATACATCAAAACATACCCAAGTATAGCAGGTCCGGAGGATGAACCTTGCTATGTCTGCTGAACCGGTAGCCTACTGTGGTGGAGGAACTCCGTCTGTCAATCTATTTGGACCTGCAGCACGATATGCAGCGTCCACAAACAAAGGACGTCAGTACGGAAAATGTACTGAGTATGTAAGACAGGAATACAACTGAAAACAGTAACATAAGCAACATAATAGAAGCATACAGCTCATAACAATGGAAATTTACCTCTGAGGGCAGCATACCTTACATATTCATTATGGAACTTATTTCCATCATTTCAGAGATTTAAAACATAATTCATTCCTCCAAGCCTGTTACTTTCATACGGGTTCATTATTTCCAACGCATTAAGTATTCATCTCTTTAGTTTAACTGCTTTACCGGACTTCTTACTTTGAGAAAAACGTGCAAACACATTCATCATATATTCAATCCCTTTATACAATCATCGCACATACGTCCTTATAGGACCATAATCAATAAATATGCCTCCATGGGCTCATAATCATAATCATCGCTACCATTATTGTTATCACATATATTCACACACAAATATGCCTCTTCGGGCTCATAATTATATCATAACTATAGTCATAACCTCGCCTTTGCGAGTTTTATAAAAGCATATGCCTCCTTGGGCTTGTACTTATTAATACCATCATTACTATTATCACATACCCGACTAATCGGTGTTTATACGTCATCATTGCCCGGCCAATTCATTATGGCTCGGTGTGTCGTCATTGCCCGGCCAATTCATTATGGCTCGGTGTGTCGTCATTG
>MCJB01020528.1:24524-54694 GCA_002018475.1 Nicotiana obtusifolia
ATATATATATACATTCAATCCATAACAATTCATTCGTGACTTACGTTCTCTCTTATCGTTCAAACATAGCATCTAATTCTCACATCAATTGTGCTTATCAAACAACACACTTGCAACCAAACGTTGACATATAGAATCTCCTATAATAGGAGTGAATCAATGTAAGCTTCCTTAGCTTTTAAGAATAGAGTATACTTTTGGGGCTTCTATGAGACATTGTATTCGACAAGAATCGTGCAAAAGAAGGAACGGTATAGTCTTACATACCTGGAACGCATATATTTATATAGCATCCGCTTCCAACTCTTTAATCTACAATTTGGGAACAACTCAATCGTTACTCTACAATGCTTCATAGCTACTATTATCCAATCTCAGAAGTTCATGAGATGTTTTCCCTTAATTTCTTCCCCCTTGGACTTATTAAGCATATTTAGGACACATGCAATTCAAGATTGTTCATGACCCACTCTATGGGTGGTGTTTAACTTAGACCCATAACTTCCATTCCCAATTTCATGGATTCTTACATGCATGCATTGGGTCTTCAAGAATTTCTAAGAGAATGGGCGAAGGAACTTACCTTGCATGTCAATTAATTCATTTCTCTTTCTTGATTCTTCAATCCCTAGTGTGCCTTTGATTCTAGGGGTTGCAAGGGAAGAGCTTCAGCTGGGGTTCCTTCCTATTTCTCCATTTTATGCTTTCCTTCTTCAATTTCTTGTGTTTGGGTGGAAGGAANAAGGAAATTAATTGGGGCTTGTGGGTTCTTTGAGAGGTGTTCTTAGAGAGCTTCAGATGTGTTTGGGTCTTATAAAATGAGTAATGAACGAGTTTGAGTCCCTTATATAGGTCAAGGGGTCTGAAGTTCAATTTCAGTGAAATGTCGAATTCGCGACGGGGAAGGGCCATTTCGCGGTTCGCTTTTGGGTTTCGCGGACCGCTTTTTGGTCGCGAAACACGACCCAAGTTTCTGTTTCAGTTCGCGATGGGAGGGGTCATTTTCGCGATCGCTTTTTCATTTCGCAAACCGCGTTTCTGTCGCGTTTCTCGCCTGGGCTTACTGTCCGTGTTCGCGATGGCCTTGTTGATTTCGCGAACCGCTTTTCCCATTTCGCGGTTCGCTTTCCTTCACTTGCCGTCGCTTTTTTGACAAGAAGCCAACCCAGGGTTCTGCCTCACTTTGCGACTTGATTCGCGATACGCATGTGCATTTCGCGGATCGCGAATTGGACATTGGGACGCTTTTTGTCCCTTTTGTTCTTCTCTTCTTTATTTTTTTTTTTCTTAACAAATTTTCAATATATATCAACCATTCTCCCTATTCTTAGGCCCATACACACTTACCACATTACGGCATAATCACATAGGTGAATTTATGGGGTATCACAGTGTAGAACGCTCCTATACATCACTGTCTATCAAAATGTAAAGAGATAAGAAAAGAACGGGATAGAAGGGGACTCCGAGGCCTGTGGATGCGGGCAGGTGTACCTTGAACTCTCCAAGCAGCAGCACAACACTCTAATATCGAGGCTGATAGGATGCACCTGGATCTGCACAAAAACATGTGCAGAAGCGTAATATGAGTACGTCACAATGGTACCCAGTAAGTGCTAAGCCTAACCTCAGTAGAGTAGTGACGAGGTCAGGTAAGGGGCCCTACTGGGAATAATAGTAAAAACAAGGCAGGAGATATAATAATGTAATGAGATGACAGAGAAGTGTAACAATAGAAATTCACAGAAGATAACAATCTGTAATTCAGGAAGACAACTACAACACATAATGAAACAAGAATCTTACAAGTTAAGAAACAACAATACATCAATTGGAGGTAAATAACAAGGGCGCTCCCGAGGTACCGCCTCGTAGTCCCAAAAGTAAATATCTCATAATTGCATGGCAGAAAGCTCATGCAAACAATGATAATCGCACGGCATAAACCTCGTACCACAATAACACTCCGCCAGTAGAAACATCGTGCCACGATAACACTCCGCACAGCAGAAACCTTATGCCATGATAACACTCCGCACGGCAAAAACCTCGTGCCAAAATAACACTCCGCACGGAAGAAACATCGTGCCACAACCAATAAGTTATCTCAACAAAAATCACGAAAACAACACATAACAAATGGAATAATGAAATTACAGCGCGGAATCCTACAGTTAAAGAATGAATACGAAATCAAATGAAGCAGGTAATTCAACTAAGCATGTTGCACAAAGTGCAAGTAAGAGATAAGACACGTAGACATGTGACATTAGGCTAAACATGATGACTACGCGTTGCTAGAGTAACTCAATTAAGGGAATAAAAAGGAACTACTTAGCAAAAATCAAATTTTCAACATTTAGCCCGAGTACGCACTCATCACCTCGTGTACACAGCCTTCAGGTATTGCAATTTACCATAACAATACCAAATCTAAAGGGGTGTTTCCCCCACAAAAGGTTAGAGAAGCCACTTACCTCAAACCTCGCTCAATGAATCAATAAGAAGGGCTTTCTCACGATTTTCCAACTCCGATCAGCTCGAATCTATCCAAAATAATTTCATATGATAAATATAACTATAGGAAACTAATTTAAATAATAAAATTACGACTTTAGCAAAGAATTGAAAAATCGACCCAAAAAGTTACCCCGGGCCCACGTCTTGGAACCCGACCAATATTACAAAACTCAAACACCCATTCGATATCGATTTCATCCATACAAGAATTACTCAAATTCGACCTCATATCTTCTTTCAAATCTCCAAATTTTAGCCTAAGAAGTCTTTCCAAATTTCCCCCAAATTTTCAACTAAAAACACTAATTAGTTGATGGAAACAACAATAGATTCATGGGAATTAATCAAAAATGAGTCAAGAATCCTTACCAAATGTTTCCTCTGAATATCCCTCAAAAGTTCGCCTCAATCCGAGCTGTATATCTCAAAATATGAAGAAAATGGTAAACCCTCTATTTTAAACCTTCTGCCCAGCAATTTGCGCTTTTGTGGACAGAAATTCCGCTTCTGCGGAGCTCACTTAAGCTCCCAGACTTCGCACCTCCCCATCTCTGCCTCATCTGTCATCTACGAAACAAACAAGAAATTACAAAGTAAAATCAGAATAGTAGTATTAGTATGGACTATTTATGTTAAAGAAAGTGAAGAGTGAAACCCCCCCAAAATAAATTTGGAAAACAAATGAAAAACTAAAGTTTTAGCGGTCCCTAAAGTCAAACGCCCCCCAAATCGATACATGCACCAAATAAGTCTTAGCAGCAGTCCCTAATTTATTTCATCAATTTCTTCCATGAAATTAAAGAGAACAAACACTTCCTTTAAGCTCTAAGCAAGGGGAAGAAAGAGAGAGATAGAGAGAGAGAGAGAGAGAGAGAATGAGTCAGTCTTACCGTCATCTGGTCGCCGTCGATAAACGGAACACAAGAAGAGAGGCGGGGCGGGACAGACAGAGCAGGCGAGCAGCAATCTCTCTAAACTCTGAAGAGAGCTTAGAGATAGAGATGAACCGTATGAACTAGGCAGACTGATAATGAAATAAGACCTAACCCTAAAATTAAAGTAGTATTCATACATGCCCTAATAATTTCGGATTTCGGATCGGATCGGGTTAAAATTATACAAATTCGAATTCGATCCGAATATCCGAAGTTTTAATAAACATAATTCGAAAACTGATACGATACCCAAAATCCAATATCTGAAATTGCGCGGATCGGTTTGGATGTTGGATATTCAATCCAAATGCAGAGCCTTACCAGGTCTCCTTCGATGCGATAATTTATTCGCAAAAGCGATGATTGCAAATGCAAATTGGTGTTTGCATTTGCGATTATTGCAGCACCAGCACACCAGCTGTTGAGAAACCTGCAAAAACCAATCTGAAACACGTCAAAAACTCACCCGAGCCCTCGGGGCTCTATACCAAACAACCATAGAAGTCTAAAAATATGATACGAACTCGCTCGAGTGATCAAAATAAAATCTAGAACCATGAGTCAGACATAAAAAACACATAAAATTCAAATGCAAACTCAAGAATCTCTATAATCAAAACCAAGTGCCTGAATCCTATCGAATCAATTCAGAATGTCACCAAATTTTGCAGACAAGTTTCAAATAGCAAAACGGACCCATTCCGAGTATAAACACTAAATTCCGAACCCTATAGCAATAAATTCAGCCTATGGACAAACTTAAGGAAATTTCTAAATTTCAAATTGCCAACTTTCGGCAAAAATAGTTAAAATTAACTTAGGGACCTCCGAATTCAATTCCGAGCAATCGTGCAAATCCAACATCACAATACGAGCCTATAGGAGCCATCAAAACACCGTTCTGGGGTTGTTTTCACAAAAGTCAAACTTAGGTCAACATTTTCATCTTAAGCTTCCAAATCAAGAACCAAAGGGTCCAAATCATTTCAAAACTACCAATTGTTAGTTTTAGTGCAATAATTATACACTAGAGGGGGGTGAATATTGTACTATGAATTGAAAATTTCTACTAGAATTGTTATGTTATCCCCAGACCAAGTTCTTGAACTAGTTCATACTACTCTATTAACTAATAAATACGAAAAATAAAGAAGACTAGAATTTTGTGTTGAAAATCTTCTTGCTCAAGCGAGCAAAATCTCGACCCTACTCGAGGATTTTTTTCCTCACATACTTCACTAAAATAGTGAGCGGATTCAGCTTACAAAACTCCTTATAACGTAAGAGACTAAATCTAATCACTTAAATAACCTACAATCCAAATGATTGTAGCTACACACTCTAAACTAATCATTTTGTCTTGAATAGAAGAATTGTCACGCGATAGTCCTTAGAAAACACTCATGGATTAGAATATGTACGATTAAAACTCAATCACCTATTACAAAGATAATGACAACTAAGCTAGTCTTGAATCAATAGCAGGAACTTGGCACTTCAATATGTCTTGTTGTTGTTGCAAAATTGTTGCTCACATACGTATCTCTTAGGTTTTGTATGTAGGTGTGCATCCTCTACAAGACAATCAGAGTGTTAGAAGAGTGTTTAGAACCAATTCTCCTTACCCTAGCAAATCAAGTAATTAAAAAGATTTTTTCTTTCATCTAGCAAAGAAGTAAAATTTATTTCTATAAGTACTTCCTTAAATCTTACTCAAGACAGAAATTTTTTTCAAGATTTTTTGATATTATCATATGGCTGCCAGATCAGCATACTTGGAATACATCCTCGTCTGGCGCGAAATCCTATCGTCGCTGGGATTTTGTTGCTGGGAAAAAAACATCACCAGACCCAAGGTCCTAGACTCAATAAGTTACATATTTATTGATCATCAAAACTCAATTTCCAACAGTAACGTGTCCAGCAACAACTTCACGATAAAAAATATATGTAATTCCATGTCCAACTTTATTGTTCCGACAATCACAACTTATTACATGAAAAATTAAAATATGCATCGTCATGTATTACAAAGAAAATATAGTACCTAGACAAATTATTAGAGATCAAAGCAAGAACGAAATGAGCTAGTAATTAAGCCTAAAATATTTGCATAATCCTTCAAAACTTTAGTTGGTAACCTTTATTCATAAGATTAGTGATCATCAAAGTAATACTAACATCTCACCACCTATATCTTGCTTAGTGACATAGTTTCTAACCATCTAATACTTATCTCGATATTACAAAAGATTTCCAATTGACTTGAATCATAATCGACAATCTAAAGATTGAAATGAAATACTTCAATCATTATGCATATGATGAAGCTTTATAGCATACATAAGCACAATCTCGGTTGAAAATAACTGTGAGAATATTACTACAATAGACACACCAGAGACTAAATTTCATTCCTACCTTTTTAGTTATAGCTAAATTTTCCTCTAAATTTATGGTTTCTATAATTTCAATGACTAGCTAAGCATTTAGCTAGGATTATGCACACATAGTATTTTTTGGTTATGGGTATTTGATTTACATGCTTGTTTTTTATTGGATTTGCCATTATCTAATTACTCTCATGCTTTTTGATCATTAACAACGGCAACAATAACAAATCCAGTATAATCCTATAAGTGGAGCATGGGGAGGGTAGTGTGCGCGGACCTTACTCCTTTCTTTGTCACAACATAAATCCCACCAAAGGGTAGTGACAACACCTAACCTTTAAGAGTAGGTAAGACAATCACATTAACTATATTAAATCATCAAAATGTCATATAATAAGTCCATAAACAACATAAATAGTGATAAACATAATCCAAAACGGCAATACACGATACAACTCTCAAAACCAGATAGTATAGAGTCGTGATTCCAAACCGAATACCCAAGGAAACTCAACAGTATAGTACCTGAAAGTAATACAATAATATTAAAAAGGGAAAAGGACTCTGAGGGTCCGCAGCGTCCATAAAGCACTACCTTAAATTTTCTCAAACAAACACAAGCTCACTCTCAAAGTCTGCTACCTCCAGAACTCATATCTACTAAAAAATGTGCAGCAGTATAGTATGAGTACGGGACAGCATGTACTCAGTAAGTATCAAGTCTAATGTCGGGTGAAGTAGTGACGAGGTTCAAGTCATGTGATACTCACTAATCAAGGAACCTGTGCAATATATCCAATAATTGGCAACAAGAATATAACAAGGTGCAATATTGAAGCTCAACAAAACAGGAGATACCAATTCAACAGGTAAAATCATCCTGACTTTTAAATCTTCCAGTGATAATATAGGCATAGGATAGCATGTTAAATACAATGTGCAAACATGTTTAAATACATGATAAAACATAAGGAATGCATGTGTATGAACAAAAATGTCACCCTTATTCCGCCACATGAAGATCAACAGTGAAATGCCACCTTTATATTCCACATATTGTCAACAGTGAAATGTCACACTTATACTCCACACAATATCATAAGTAAAAGGCCACCCTTATTCTCTGCACATAACAATCAATCACAACAATCATGGTACCACAATCCACGACGTGTACGCCATCAAGAGAGAAACATGAGAGAGCGACCATAGGAGGATGGATCTATATCAACATGCTACACGAAAACAACCTCGTGCATAACAATAATAACAATCGCACGGCAAAGACCTCGTTCCACAACATCATCACAATCGCACGGCAAAAATCTCGTGCCAAAATATGATCAAAATCGCATGGCAAAGACATCGTGCCAACACCGAATCAATCTATCCAATATGGCCACTTGTGTCGTGATCGTAAAAATGCAATATTCCAAATTATCATCAAAAGACATATGCTCATACTTCGTCAACAAGGTGCACAAGGACATGATAATAATAAAAAAAAATACGGATGAGTGTTCAGTATATAAATCATGACTTTAGCTAAATAAATTTTAGCAACTAAGTTCATGTAGTCATAGAAGGATTAAGCATGTTTCATATAAAGCATTTCGTCAAAACCTAAGATCAAAACCACACGTACCACCCATGTGCACGCTCATCACCTCGCACACATGTCACTTTACACATAACACAATTAGGTAAATAAGGCCAAATCCTAAGGGTTCTTCTCTCACACAAATTTAGGCAAGATACTTACTTCACTAAGACCCTAAACAACCTTAAAAAATAGTCTTTTCTTTAAAAATCAACTTCCTCCGGCTCAAATCCAGCAAAAAAAAAACAACTCAATAACATCAAACAATACTATAGGAATTAATTTCAAAAAATAAAGTTCTAATACTTGCCCAATTTCCAAAAAGTTAACACCAGGCCCACACAGTCAAAACTCGACTCAAGGGGTTGATCGCGACTACCCATAACCCCATGAGTCCAAATATGATATTAGATTCAAAAACCAGGTCCAAATCATAGCTCAAGACCCCAATTTTTATTTTCTTAATTTGTAGGAAAAGTTCCTAAATTTTCCCTCAAAATTCGATATTTTGGGTGTTAATAATCAATGTAGGTTCTTAAAATAATAAGAGAAATGTGTAGAGATTATCCCAAAGCCTTGCGTGGAAATCCTCTTAAAAAATTGCGATGCTCCAAGTTTATGGTTCAAAATATGAGTTAGTGGGTCGAAGTCCTGAAATTCCTCCAATGTAGTTAGCTGCATACATCAAAACACGACCAGGGTTTCGCACTTGCGAGCCTCACAAATGCGAGGAATGTCTCACAAATGAGCAATGGCTCCCTCCACATTAGTCCTCGCAATTGCGACTAACTGTCGCAAATGCGTTGCACCCTTCACAAATGCAGATGTCAGGCTTCGCAAATGTGAAGCTAGCCTTCACAGCCCAATATCGCAAATACGATTAAGATGCTACAAATGCATAGCTTTGCAATTGCAAGCAGACAATCGCAATTGGCATGTTTGCAGCTCCAAAAAGGTTGAAGCCTTACAAAACAAATTCAGAACTCATCTGAAACTCTCCGGATCCCCTCGGTCCCCACACCAAACACCCATACAAATATATAAATCTCATACGAACTCGCGCAAAATCTTAAAATATTTAAAATAACATCCATAACCAATAATCAAACACCAATATGCATCATGCAAGACTTCAAGTTCATGAACTCCAAATATTCAAAGCCAAGCGTCTGATTCATACTAAACAAAGTATCATGACCCAAAAATCCCACCAAAGGGGTCGTGATGGCACATAACCTTTAAGACTAGATAAGCCGATCACATCAACAGTATTGAATTATCAAAGCAAGATATAATGAGATGGAATTAACAATAAATAGCGGAAATCATATGATAACATAAACAAAAATGGCAATACAAAATACAACTCCCCAGAATTAAGTAGTTCAAACTCAAGAGCTATAAGTTGGATATAAACAAGTCTCAAATTACAATACTATTTGAGTGTGGAAATAATAGTATCAAGATAAAGGGCGGGACTCCAAGGGACTGCGATGGTCATGCAGCTCTACCTCGAATCCTTCGTAATCAATGTAAGCGCTCACTTTCGAGGTCCACTGCCTCCAACATCTGGATCTACAAAAATAAAACATGCAGAAATGTAATATGAGTACACCATAACCGTTACCTAATAAGCATCAAGACTAACCTTGATGAAGTAGTGACGGGGTTCAACTCATGTATTATACACTAGTTAAAGAACCTTTGCAATATATCAATAACTGAAAGCAAAAATGCGTATAACAGAATACAACACCTAAATCTCGTTTTAACATGTGATAACAACTCAACATAGGAAAATTCATCTTTAGATAATAAATCATCAAGTAGAAACATAGGCGTATAGCAGCATGTCAAATAACAACTTACAACTCGTCGAAATATATGACAAAGGTTAAAGACAACATTTACATGATCAAAATATCATCCCTATTTTATCACATGAATATAGTCAAGAAAATCACCCTCAAAAGACCACATAAACATCATCAAGATGCCATCCTTATTTCGCCGCGTGTCCAATATCAAGAAAAGCCGCCCTAATTTTTCCACATGCGCATATCACTACCCTTATTTTGAAATATGTGCAAACATAAGATATGGCACCCTTATTTCGCCACTTGTGAATAACAATAATCATAATTGCATGACAAAGACCTCGTGCCAACACCAAATCAATCTGTCTAACATGCCCACATGTGCCATAATTATCACAAAGCAATATGCCAGATTTTCATCAAAGATATAAGCTCGTAACTTATCAATAGGGTTCACAAGGACATGACACTAATAAGATACGGATGAGTGTTCAAGATATAAAGCATGAATACGGCTAAATCAGTTATAGTAATCAAGTTCATGTGGTCAAAAAGTGATTAAATATTGTTCAATATACAGCATATAATCAGATTAAAGCATATCAAAATGGCCTAAGGTCTAATACGCGCACAAACCACACATAGTACCCATATACACACTCGTCACCTCAAGTATGCGATGCTTTTCACATAACTCAAATAGGAAAATAATGTTAAATCCTATGGAGTACTTCCTCACACAAGGTTAGACAAGATACTTACCTTAAAAAGCCCAAATCAAACCTCTAATTTGGCCTTTTCATTGAAAAACCACCTCCACCCTGCTCAAATCTTACAAAAAACAACTCAATAATGTCAAACAATGCTAAAATAATCAATTCCAAACAATAAAAGCCTAATCTTTGCCTAATTCCCAAAAAGTCAACCTCGGGCCCACATGGCCAAAACCTAATCCCAACTACCTACAACCCCACGAGTCCTAAAAATACATGATTAGATTCAAAAGTCGAGTCCAAATTGACTCTCAAATCCCCAATTTTTATATATTATCAAACATAGTAAAAACCTTCTAAGAATTCCCTTCCAAATTCCTTGATTTAGGTGTAAAAATTCATGGGAAATCAATATAATATCAAAACACATTGAAAATCACATACCCAATTGCCTTGTGTGAAAATCCTCTTCAACAATCGCCTCTCTCGGATTCTAGGGCTCAAAATATGATAAAATGGGTCAAAATATCGAAATACATAACTAATAACTAGCTGCCGATGTCGTGTTTATGACGAGCGTCTCGCAAATGTGATCACCGAAAATGCGGCCTTAGGCTCGCAAATGCGAACCAAGTCTTCCCAGTAAATGTCGTAAATGAAATGAAAAACATTGCAAATGCAAAGTGCCTAGCCTGCTAGCCAATGTCACAAATGCAACAAAATCCCTCGCAAATGCGAGGTCCCCCATTGCAGCCTACAGTCGCAAATGGGAGCAAACCCTCACAAATGTGATGTCTGCAGCACCAGCAAAACTGAAGCTTCACTAAATAGCTCCGTAATCAATCCAAAACTCACCATAGCACCTCGGGCTCCTCACCAAACATCCAAACAAGTAGTACATAAACCTTATACGAACTTGCTCTCAAGTCCAAAATATCAAAATAACATCCAAAACCACGAATAAAACACCAAAATGCATCATGGAAGCCTTGAAAGTCAAGAACTTCAATATTCACAACCAAGCATCTGATTCCTACCAAACCAACTCGGAATGAGACCAAACATTGCAGAAAAGTCCCAAATGACAAAACATACCTATTCAAATTCTCAGAAAAAAATTCAAACGTGATAGCCTTAAAGTCAACCCATGGTCAAACTTATGAAATTCTAAACCTTCAAATTGCCAACTTTCAGCAAAAAGAACCAAATCATCCTAGGAACCTCCAAATTCAAAGCCGTACAAATGGCTAAGTCTAAAATCTCCATACGACATACTGGAACCATCAAAACATGAATCCGATGTTGTTATCACAAAAGTCAAACCTTTGTCAACTTTTCTAACTCAAGCTTCCCACATTGGAACTATGTGTTTCAATTCACTCTAAAACCTTCATGGAGCCAAACCAACTACCCATGCAAGTCACAAAATAACAATTAAGCACACGAGAAACGTCAAATAGGGAAATAGGGCTTAAATACACAAAATAACCAGTCGGGTCGTTACATTCTCCTCACCTTAAATAAACGTTTGTACTCGAAACCAACACCTCAAAAGGGCTAAAAAACCTCGAGCTCAACTTTCCCTTCTTCCAAAACCTCATCACACCCTTCATGGACAATATTTTAAGAAGAATCTTCTCTCCCCCAATGAAAGCCACGTCGCGGACCACGAACCCTTCGGTCCGCATTACTCTTCTACCTGGAGTGAGCTATGCAAAGCCTCTCCTCAATCAGTTTGACCTTCTCCAAACATCACAATATGAGATTTGTCTGCCTATAACTTCACTTTTCCAGTTCTTCCAACAACAACAAAAGGAGACAATTTCAATCAGGGAACAAATTCAACTTTTGAGAAAGGACCACTTTGAGTCACAAAAGATCTCAGTTTTCCCTTCAAAACCTACCTTCTTCCCTATGTCGCCACAAGCATATTCCCCATCTAAATTGAACTATACCTTTTCTACTTTTCCTATTACCTCACAAAATCCGGTTTCTTTCACCCAACCCGTAAAAGAAGAACATGATTTTGATATTGCAAAAATGGGTTGGGAAAGGAAAGATGCTCTTGCAGCCCAGAAACAAACCAATAAAAGGCGAGATCAGGGAGACAGTTCAAAAGGGTCCAACCTCGAAAATATGATGATTTCTGATCAGAAGGCTCCAGACCTATATGTCTCCCAACCGAGAAACATGTCAAAAGAAGATACCACATGGTAGGAATCTCTTAATTCATCAGACGATGATACAATGGAAGATAGCTCTCAATCAAGTAATGAATCCACAACAAACTCTTCTGAAGAAGATGATCCCCCAATATTTGTAAACCAGCTAAGAGACCCAGCAATATCTGAAATAGATGAGGATCAAGAAGGCATGACAGATGAACAAATCCCAGAAAGAAGAGATGAGCCCATGGCGTCAAAACGAGTTGGGACTGGTTTCCACACTTTCACCTTAGATGACGTCAAGGTTTCAAAATGGCCTCAAAGGATCAAAGACTTCTATACTTGGATGGTGACCAAAAATATGGTGGAACGAGAAAAGTATATCATCCTTTCAGACTCACTTCATGGTTCTCAAGAATCCTCAAAGATTGGTGGAACTCACTTGTGATTCAAGAAGAAAATACTTTTCTTACTTCCCAGAACTTTGCCTTTAACTTCAGAATCCTACATGAAGTTTTCTGTGGAGATACTGGCCAAAGACAAGAAAAGATACGAAGACGACTTTTCGAGATGAAGTGCGTGTCACTCGACAGAAATGACATTGACAAGCATTTTCAAAAAATAGCAAAGATTTATTTCGAGATCGGTGGAGACATCAACCTCAAGCAAGCCTTTGTCTCGTCCCCCAAAGTTATTGGCAAGCTGAACCATGACCATCATCGAAGAAAAGTTTCAATCCATAATAATCCCACAAGTCGGCTACATCAGGCAAGCTATTTTCGTCGCATTGGATGACATTTGTACGAAGCGCTCAGCCCTAAAACAAATTATCCAACATAATCCAGCACTCGACAAAGCACCGCAAATCTGATCTGATCTGATCATCAGATCAAGATGTTCCTGCGACACGTCCAGGCGATGGGGAGGATTCAGGAGGTTCAGATGGCCAAGATTTCCAGATGGGCAATCAAGGTCAAGGAGGCACACAAAATATTTAAGACAAAGGAGGCCAGGGAATTTTCATAAAAAGAACAGATGCTTTATTTGCCACAAGATCAGACATTTTGCAAGAAATTGTCCACAATCGAGGAAATCTATCAAACTCCTCGAAGAGATTGAAGATTACATTGGCATCCATCTTGGAAAGGAAGAGGACCTTGAGTCTATATTCTCTATGGACGATGAACCCACTGAAGAAACCTTATTCTCTCTTGATATATACGAAGATCATGAGGATGACCACTACCAAATTTCAGAACCGGTGTCTAGAGCCCGAGAGGAGATCAACGCTCTTGTAGTCATCTCTCACGTGCAACTTAAGGTTTATTCATTCAAATGGGATAAACCAACTCGAGTCATCGCTTTCATTGACACCGGAGCTGCTTGTTCACTTATGAACCCTACTGTTCTCCCTAAAGATCAATGGGTGCCTCACTTTAAGGATTTCAACACTGCATCAAATGGAATCTTGACTACCACCATTATCACAAAACAGCCGGTCACAATTGAGTTCTTTCCAGGATCGAAGTACAGAACTAGGCTGATCGGCTCGATGTACCTGGAAAAGATATTATTGTTGGATTTGACATTTTCATACAACTAAAAGATCAACTCCAGATCAGGGCTAACGGGATAACCTTTAAGAAGCAGTTCAAACCTTATTCTGAAATTCTAAGGCTTTTCCAAATCACCTACAACGAACAAATCAAAGAGATTCAACAAAATCTCATTGAGCATTCATGCGTTGAATCTCACAAGGATTTTATGAAGAAAGGAAAAACCCCGTTATGGAAGAATGAAGAATTTTTTATCAAGCTCCCTTTCAAGAAGAATGAAAACATCAATCCAACAAAAGCCAGTCATTCAAGCATGAATCCAGATCATCTTCAGCTTGTAAAGAAATAATGTGAAGAACTCTTGTAATTTGATCTGATAGAGCCATCAGATTCACAATGGGCATGCAACACATTTTATGTCAACAAAAGGGCTGAGCAAACAAGAGGAAAACTCAGGTTAGTTATTAACTACCAGCCACTTAACCACTTCCTCCAAGATGATAAATTTCATATCCTAAATAAACTCACTCTTTTCTCCCACTTAGGCAAGGCCAAAAATTTTTTCAAAGTTTGATCTTAAATCTGAATTTTGGTAATTGGGAATCCACCCTGAAGAAAGAGCCAAAATAGGATTTTGCATCCCCGATCATCACTTCCAATGGAAAGTCATGCCCTTCGGATTAAAAACTGCACCCTCCTTACTCCAAAAAGCCATGATAAAAGTATTCCAGCCCATCCTCCATACCTCTTTAGTTTACATTGATGACATCCTGTTACTTATTGAAATATTAGAGGAACATGTCGACTTGCTTCATTAATTTAAGACATTGGTAACACAGTACGGGATTATTCTTCCAACAAAAAAGATGGTTCTTGCTCAAGAAGAGACTGATTTTCTTAGAATGCATTTTTTCCAAAGTGCATAGAGTCTAGGACCACATATATGTCAGGAACTACTCAAATTTCCTGATACCGGACTCACAAAAAGCATATCCAGCAGTTCTTGGGTGTAGTAAATTATGTAAGAGATTTCATCCTAAATATCTCTACATCCATTTCCCTACTCACGAAGATGCTCCAGAAAAAGGCTCTGTCATGGGGAAAGGAACAAGATGAAGCAGTCAGGGAAATAAAGGAGATATCTAAATATGTCAAGTCTCTCAACATCCCTTCAGATGGTAAGAAGATACTGCAAACTAATGCCAGCAATGAATACTGGAGTCTTGTTCTATTTGAAGAAAAAAGATGGCCAGAGGAAGATACGCGGATATGCTAGCGGAAAGTTCAAAGATGTCGAGCAACATTATTACTCCACTTTCAAGGAAATTCTTGCAGTAAAGAACGAAATTAAGAAGTTCAATTTTTTTCCTGATCCATACAGAATTTCTGATAGAAAGGGATATGAAGGCCTTCCCAAATATGATCCAGATAAATGCAAAAATTATTCCCAATCCTCAGATTCTATGATGGGCCCAATGGTTCTCTCCATACAAGTTTCAAGTCAAGCACCTGAAAGGAAAGAATAATATTCTCGCAGATCTTCTGTCTCGACCAGAAGAATTCTCAAAGAGGTTTTCCCCAACAAAGATGAAGTCAAAATAAAAGCTCATCAGCCACATCTTCATGTTTTCAAATGTAAGAGGAACGAGTTCATTAAAGCCAACGGATCATCCACCAGAGTTGTTCAATCTCTTGGATCCTTTTGATCCATCAATTATAATGGAAAGAAGAACTTATTATGAGCTCCAAGTTTTCCAGCAACATGGAGGATCCATTCTCAAGCCTTATGGGGTCAATCCAGAATATCCATTCTGCCACATATTCATAGCACAAGCCAAGGATTTTCCACAAGAATTATAGTTTTTCTGGTATCTATGCCATCAGTATTATATTTTCATGGAATTCAAGTGCAACGTCTTCAAGGATTTTGAAAACATTGAACATGCTCTTAGAATATTTCTATTATGGTTCAAGCCTCAAAGATATTGGATAAAATGCTTCAATGATTCCTACAAAGCACAGGTAGTCATGTCCCATAGGCCAGTGAAGATTATTAATGGAAAAGTCCAGGCACAAGAAGAAGTATCATTCTGGTGGAAATTTCCCGTCCATTTTATCCATGGAAGAAGAATATAGTGAAGCACAAAGAATTATCTTCCAGCAAAATAGGTGTATCCCGAGAGATATATGGCCAAAAGATTGGGCAAGCTGGAATTATACCAGCACTCATCCTTACTGGGAGAGAGTTCGAGAAGCAGCAAAGGAATATCAAACCCCGTACGAAGTTATCCGATAAAAGATCACTCAAGACATCTCCAGATTAAGGTTGCCTATTACATCTCTGGCTTGTGAGGGGAAGGAACACAGCGAAGAAAGACCGTCAAATTCCAGGCGTTACTACACAAGATCTTTGAAAAGATATCTAGAAGAAAAACCTAGAGAACCGATGGAAGATAATTATCTAAATCTTTGCTAATCCCACCATAATCCCACATTACCTACCAAAAACCCCTAAAGAATCATCTACCCATGCCAAGACAAATTTCCATATCTTTCTAAACTATCCAGGCCCCACTTTCACATGCTTCCACATGCCTCCGCATGCTTCGTCACATGCAACATCCTACTTTCACATGTTTCCACATGCTCCCACATACTTTCACATGCTATACCATGTGTATTTCACCTCTTTCACATGTTTTCAGGAGCTTTTTTAGTTCCTTTGCATAAGGTCCTCCACATGTAACAAGGGACCCACTTATAGATAGGTTTGCCATGCAAGACAAGTTTATTTTGTAATATAAGTTTGTCTTGTAATAACCTCCTAGCTGTATGTAAAGGAGGTCATATAGTAGTTGTAAGGACATTTTGTAACCTTTGTAAACCTTTGTGATATATTACATATGAGTTCTTTCTAAATTTCCTCTTGTTCTTTCTTTCGCATGGATGGAAAGGCCGGTCCATGTATGAAAATAGAGTAAGAATACTCTAAGAAATTAGCTTATTGTAGTACGAAAGTTTTCCGAGTTATAACAACTAAAGTTGGTTATAGTACAAAAGTTTTCTGAGTTGTAGCTTGGCAAGCCGTCCCTTATAGATTGTTGAAGCCAGCCCTTTTGTAGGAAAACTTTTGCGACTATAAGCAAATTAATTGTTAGTGTAGCTTGGCAAGCCATCCCTTATGGGTTGTTGAAGCCAGCCCTTTTGTAGGAAAACTTTCGTATCTATGATTTAGTTTGCTTTCGTGGAGTCTCTTGCTCTGTTCTTATATTGTGGTATACTATGTCATTAAGAACAAGTAAGTGGGGATCATCATACTGGCGAGCCTTGATGCTATCAAACAAGAATGACCGAGATACAACGCAAATGAGGACTCTTCTCGGTTTTGAAATATCCAATATCACCAACCAATTGGCCAATGCATGAACATCCATGGCTAGAGATCTGTCCCCAACTGGAATGAAAGCTAGGCTCCTCATACTCTCGTCTTCATACTCAGGCGGCTGCAACCACATTGGCCTTCCCCGGATAATAGAGAATAGTGATGTCATAATCCTTTAACAGCTCAAACCACCTCTCGCTGCCTCAAATTCAAATATTTTAGTTTAAACAAATGATGGAGACTCTGATGACACATATACGCATCACAAGACATACCACATAAATAATGCCTCAAAATCTTGAGTGTGTGTATAATAGAACCTAACTCGAAATCATGGACCATATAGTTCTTCTCATGGGGCTCCAACCGATGCGTAACATAGGCAATCACCCTACCATCCGGCATCAATACACACCGGAGGCCAATATGTAAAGCATCACAATATACTGTATAAGATCCCGATCGCAAAGACAAAACCATAATTGGAGCTGTAGTCAAGGCAGTCTTGAGCTACGAAAAGCTTTTCCCATACTCGTCAGACCACATTAATGGAGCAACCTCTGAGTAAACTTAGTCAATAGGGCTGCAATGGATGAAAACCCCTCCACAAGTCGGTAATAATACCCCACTAAACCTACAAAACTTCGGATCTCTATAGCGGTAGAAAGTCTGGGCCAACCCTGATCTACCTCTATCTTTTTCGAATCCACCTTAATCCCCTCCCTGGACACCACATTCCAAGAACGCCACAGAATCTAACCAGAAATTCACACTTATAAACTTGGCATGTAACATCTTCTCCCTCAAAACCTAAAGCACCATCCTCAAACATTGGTCATGCTCCACCCCACTACGTAAAACACCAGGATATCATCAATGAACATAATGACAAGTCCAAGTAAGGATGGAACACACTGTTTCAAACGCATGAATTCGCTAGGGCATTAGTCAAGCCAAAGGACATCATCTAAAACTCATAATGCCCATAGCGTATCCTGAAAGCCGTCTTAGGAAAGTTCGAAGCCTTGATCTTCAACTGATGGTACCCCGATCTCAAGTCAATCTTTGAGAACATCCTAGCACCCTGAAGCTGATCAAACAAATCATCAACTCACGGCACTGGATACTTATTCTTGATGGTAACCTTATTCAATTGCTTGTAGTCAATAGACATCCTTATGGAACCATCTTTATTCGTCTCAAATAATACGGGTGCACCCCACGACAAACACCCAGCCTGATAAAACCTTTATCTAGCAATTCCTATAGTTGTAACTTTAATTCCTTCAACCCTGCTGGAGTCATGCGACACAGTGGAATAGATATGGGCTGAGTGCCCGTTGCCAAGTCAATATCGAAATCAATATCCTATCGGGTGGCATGCTCGATAGGTCTGCTGGGAACGCATTTGGAAACTCTCTCACTACGGGGACAAAATAAACCATAGAGTAACAACATTAAGATCTCTAAAAAAAGGCTAACTACGCCAAGCACCCTTTCTCAACCATCCATTGAGCCTTCAGAAAAGAAACCACCCAACTAGGAATATGACCCAAGGAACCTCTCCATTCCAACCTCAGCAACCCCGGTATAGCCAATGTCATGGTCTTACCCTGAAAATCAAGAATAGCATGTTACGGAGAACTAATCCATACCCAAAATCACATTAAAATCTGCCATATTGAGCAACAAAAGGTCAAGCCTCGTCTCATAGCCCACAATCATGACCAAACAAGACTGATACACATTGTCCACCATCCCAATGGGTATAGACACATAAGTAGGAGCAGCCAAAGAATCACAAGTAATATCCAAGTATGAAGCAAGGTAGGATGACACATACGAATAAATAGAACCTAAATCAAATAAAACTGAAGCATCTTTATGATAGACCGGAACAATGCATGTAATGACTGCATCTTATGCGACTGCCTCAATCCGACCAGGAAAAGAATAACAATGGGCCTAGTCTCCCCTTCTAGGACAATCGATACCCGTCAGTCCTCCACCTCTAGTGGGCTGTGCATATGGAGTAGCATCTGGAGCGGGAATCATAGCCTGAATACCGTGCTGAGATACACCCATCCAAATTTTGGGACAATCTCTCACAATGTGCCTAGTATCACCACACTCAAAACAACTTCTGTACGGGCGTAGCTTCTAGAACTGAGTTTGCTGGACGACTAGAATAATTGTTGTAGGAATACCGCACAGAAGGTGCACTAAAAGATGGTTGTCTAGTATGAGTGCTATGAAATCCATGGCTAGTTGAAGCACTACGTGAAACCTGAATTGTGGACTGAACTGGCTGACTTAGATGACCTCTACCATGTAAAACCTTGACCCCAGAGTAGGAGCGACTAAATCCTCAAAAACAATGAGGCTTCTTAGCCTCTCTATGCTCTCTCTCCTGCCCGAGGATATGCGCTAACCTCTAGCAATCTCCATAACTGATGAAATGCAGTCTCTTTCTCCATCTCTCCTGCCATCCAAAATCTAAGGGTGTAGGTGAGTCCCTCAACAATCCTACGAACTTTCTCCCACTTAGTAGAAACCATAGCTGTCACGACCCAAACCAAAGGGCCGCGGCGGGCACCCGGTGCCTAACTCAAACGAGTACCAACTTAATGTATCCTTCCTATCATACTATCATGGGTAAATGAGTCGGAAAGGCCATCATGATATAACAAGAATAAAAATAAGAGAATACTCGACATTGGAAGACCCAACATACTATACAAACTTATACATGTGACATACGGTCATATAAGTCCATACACATGACATATGTCCTCAAGACTCTAAGAGTACATAAATGTCATAAAGGTCGGGACAGGGCCCCGCCATACCAATCAATACATTTCCAAATCATACTGACCAAGAGGCAACTCGAGAAGTGGAGTGAACCAACACCTTCTGTTGAGCTGATAGCCTACTAGGAGCACCGTCAACCTGTCTATCGGGACCTTCGATCATGAAACACAGCTTCACCAAGCAAAAGGGACGTCAGTACGAATAAAGTACCGAGTATGTAAGGCTGGAAAACATAAATAAGAACAATAATGTAAAGAGAGATAGAAAAGATACAACTTGTAGCATCCGAGTAACTCTAAGGGCTACTGACATGAAAAGCATGATGCATACATATACATAAGCATTGAAAAACATTCGCCTATGTGGGCATCATCATCATCATATCGTACTCGGCCGTAATAGACTCGGTAAAAATGTACCCGGCCATCATCACGCTCAGTACAATCGTACCCGATCACGTGGAGCTCGGTAAAACCTAACTGATCGGTGGTTGCACAATAGGTGCCGTACCCGGCCAACTATAGTGTGTCTCGGTAGAGTAAAATAGATACATATATATATAATGTATGTTGGGCTCATGGAATCAAGTTCTAAACCTTTCAGAGTGATGTAAGGTTGATTCAAGGATCATTTATACTTTCTTAGAATAACTTTATAAGGAAAGAACAACATGGAAAACCTTAGATGCTAGGAGTAGATATTTTATGAAATAGCACATCCTTTATGTTCATTTCACTTTAGATAATGCCAAAAGAAAGAAGGAAGTGTCTTAACATACCTTTGCAATTTTCTCACCAATCATCCACCAAACTCAATATGATCTTCTTATGTCTACAATAAGTAAACCAACTTTGTCGTCATCATATAAGCGTTGTAACTCTCATATTTCACAACCAATATTTTACAAGAAAACGAACAACACTTCCCCTTTTTTACTACATCCATAAGTTATTAAAATTTACCAAATAGCCCAAACAACAACAGTATAATTCACAATAAGCTCTTTGATTATTTCAACAGCCATTTTGAGCAGCAAGCTCGATTTATGATTAACAAAATAATATAGTTTGAATCCAATTCCTTTTCCATGAATCTGCCTACAACATCTATAACATCATACTTATGCTTACCATATCATTTACAGCCCAAGATAGCATAAGAATAATCTTCAGAAATTGTCTAAATGCCTAGCACCTTAACCTTTATCGTCAACCTCTTGTTTTTCATGTTATCTTCTTCAATCAGCTTAATTAGCACATAGCTAATCTTAACAACAGCAGCCGTAACATAATACAACTATTTACAACTGTCACGACCCGGATTTCCCACCCTCGCGTGTCGTGATGGCGCCTACTAGTGAAAGCTAGGCAAGCCAGTCAATCGGACTAATTACCACGTTTCTATTTACGAATTCAGTAGATCACAAATGCATCAACTGTAAAGCAGTAATTCAACAAGAGAAATAAACACAAAGTTAATACTTTACACAACTATCGCCGATAAACTATCCACAACGGTCTACCCAACATCTGGTGTCATAGTTTCACAGACTATTTAAGAGTACTACAAACAAGGTTCTGAAGAAAATAACAGAATACTGTTTCTGGACTATATAGAAGAAACAGATACAAGAAATGGACAGGGGACTCCAAGATCCGCTGACGTCTGCAGAACTACCTTGGGTCGCCTAAAAATCAGTGGCTGGAAGCTTCCTACTGTTCGTAGCCTGCGGCATTGAGATCTGCACAAAAGAGTGCAGAGTGTAGTATCAGCACAACCGAGCCCATGTGACGGTAAGTTCCTGGCCTAACCTCGGCGAGGTAGTGACGAGGCTAGGACAAGACTCCAGATAAACCTGTGCAATTTTAAGCATATATGTATCAACAGCAGAAGATAAAATACATAAACAATTTAAACGGGAAAAAAAAGAAAACATACATCGGAATAGCAGACAAATAAAACGAAACGAATCATCAATGAATAAGAAAGAAAACTGCAATTCAGCCTTTAACACAATGAAATGTAATACAATCCACCCTTTTTCCTCCAGTAACCTCTTGTTGCAGGCGTGCAACTCGTTCCCACTTACAGTAACCTCTTGTGGCAGGCGTGCCACCCGCTCCCACACACATCACATGCCGTGGCAGGCGTACCACCCGCTCCCACTTACAATATATACTGTGGTAGGCGTACCACCCGCTCCCACTTTCATAATATCTCATGGAAGACGTGCCACCCGCTCCCACTTACAATATATATATTGTGGTAGGCGTACCACCCGCTCCCACTTTCATAATATCTCGTGGCAGGCGTGCCACCCGCTCGCACTTTCATCATCACAACAATCACAAGAAGTCCCGGCAAGGGAACAAATCAACATAACAACTTCCCAGCGAGGGAACAAATAACAGCAAAACAATCATCCTGGCCAGGGGGATTCAGCTATAACCAAACCAAACTTGACTCCTATTTAGCTCAATCAATGTCGGTACTCAATTATAGTCAAAGTTCTACAATAAACCTCCCAACCCAATTATAATTTTATTAAACCTAGACACGACTCTACTAATGTGACACTGGACTTTTAAACTCCTACGAACTCCTTAGACACTACCCACAATATTGACACTGGACCCTTTAAACTCCTACGAACTCCTTACCCAACTATTTTAGTTAACCATCAACTTTATACCGAATAAAAGAAGGCTAGAACCATAACCAAAAGGAACAACTAAAGTGAAGAAACCTTGTGGTAGGCATACCACCAGCCCTCAATTCACAATATCTTGTGGCAGGCGTGCCACCCGCTCCCACATGCAACACATCATACCAAATCAAGGATAATATTCAACAATTCGAAACAATAGTCGCACAACGATTATCCATATACGACCCACGGTCATGCGTGACACCAACATATAGACGCTCGCCACCATGCCTATACGTTGTTCTTAACAAGGAGCAATTTGACAAAGAAGACACGATTTTTAATCGCTCGAGCTAAGGTTAGAACAAACACTTACCTTGCTTCGCAATAACTTCCTAGACTTCCAACAATTCTTCGAGTCCAACCTCTTAGGAACGCCCACGAACTTTAGGTGAACTCAATTGGAGATAACAAGCTACAACTTGGTAGGGTGCCTTAACTCAACTGCAATTCTTGGCACAATTTGCAGCAATTTGAGCTGGGTCTTTGGTGTTAGAGAGTGGGGTTTCTTGTACTAGATGTTGGGGTTTGAAGGGAGTGATTCAATGGTTGTTTTTCAGCTTAAATTGGGGCTATTTTCCGGTGAGTTGCAGCTGGCTCTTGGTGGGTTTAAATGGGGAAAGCTAGGCTGGTAAATGGGAGGTTGATGACTATAATTTGGATATGTTTCTCATGGATTTTGGGGTTGTTTTCAAGGTGATTTGGAGGTTGATTTGCTGGGGTTTGAGGGTGTTTTGGTAAGTTTCTCTGAGGTAGTTGACGAAATAAGGGGGGTTTTGCATGTTAGGGTTCCTAGTTTCTATTTATAGTGGGTCAAAATTCGGGACAAAAAATAAAATTTCACGTGTCCAGAATGCAATCGCATTCTGGTCGCAAACTCAACATGCATTCCGTATTTGGACCGCATTTATGACACAGCATTTGGCCCAAGACTCTGTCTCACTCTGCGATTTCGCTGTGAGATTTGCGGTCCGCATTTTAGAAATGCGGTCCACATTTCTCACCGCAATTTTGACATAAAACTTGTCCAGTTCTCTGTTCCAATCTGCGATACAGGCAGCCAAATTTGAGGTCCGCATTCCTGAAATGCGGTCCGCTTTTCAGACAGCATTTCTGTCATGAACCTTTGCCCAAAAATCTGCCTAAGTATGCGACGCCCATGTAAGGTATGCGGTCCGCATGTTAGAAATGTGACCGCATATCCTACATTACTTGACTTTTTGAACTCTTTTCTTAATTATTAGATTCTTATAGCTCATACCCTGCAAGAATGTTAAAATTGCATAATTACAAAGAGGGATTTGTACTTAAAACAAGCCAAATCTAGACAATTAGTATTATATGTGTTTCTACGACACATCGCGCCGTTACATTCTACCCCTCTAAGACAACCGTTCGTCCTCGAACGGACAGGATAAAGAAGTACCTGAGTCGAGAAAAAGATGTGGATAACGGCTCTGCATATCGGACTCGGACTCCCAGGTCGATGCCTTAGGTGGATGACCTCTCCACTGAACATGAAAAGAAGGAAAACTCTTTGATCTCAGCTGACGGAGTTGCCGGTCTAGAATGGCTACCGGTTCCTCCTCATAAGACAAGTCCTTGTGTAGCTAAACGGTGCTGAAATCTAGCACGTGAGTTAGATCGCCGTGATATTCCCGGAGCATAGACACATGAAAACTGGATGCACGGCTGATAAGCTTGGCAGCAATGCAAGCCTATAAGCTACCTCCCCCACTCGATCAAGAATTTCGAATGGTCCAATAAACCTAGGGCTAAGCTTTCGCCTCTTCCCAAATCTCATTACGCCTTTCACGGGCGACACCTGGAGTAATACCCGCTCGCCAACCATAAAGACATATCTCGGGCCTTGAGATCTGCATAGCTCTTTTGCCTGGACTGAGCCGTACGAAGCCTTTCTAGAATGATTTTGACCTTGTTCAAGGCCTCCTGAACCAGATCTGTGCCTAGCACCCAAGCCTCTCCCGGCTCAAACCACCCAACCGGAGTTCGACACCGCCTACCATATAATGCTTCATAGGGAGCCATCTGAATGTTTGACTGGTAGCTGTTATTGTAGGCAAACTCTGCTAATGGCAAAAACTGGTCCCACGACCCTCCAAAGTCAATAACACAAGCTCGAAGCATATCCTCCAATATTTGAATAGTCCGCTCGGACTGTCCATCCATCTGAGGATGAAATGTTGTGCTTAACTCAACCCGGGTGCCCAACTCCCGTTGGACTACCCTCCAGAAATGCGAAGTAAACTGCGTACCCCGGTCCAAAATAATAGATACAGGCACACCATGAAGGCGAACAATCTCCCGAATATAAATCTCGGCTAGCCTCTCAGATGAATAGGAGACTGCCACAGGGATGAAATGTGCTGACTTGGTCAGCCTGTCAACAATGACCCAAATTACGTCGAACTTCTTCCGGGTCTGCGGAAGTCCAACAACGAAATCCATAGTGATCTGTTCCTATTTCCACTCGGGGAGTTCAATTCTCTGGAATAGTCCACCAGGTCGCTGATGTTTGCACTTGACCTACTGGCAATTCAAACACCAAGCCACGTTCGCACCTATATCCTTCTTCATTCTACGCCACCAATAATGTTGTCGCAAATCCTGATACATCTTTGCGGCGCCTGGATGAATAGAATACCTGGATCTATGGGCCTCCTCCAGGATCAATTCCCGAAGTCCCTCTACATTGGGCACACAAACTCGACCCTGTAATCTCAAAATTCCATCGTCACCTAAGGTGACCTGCTTGGCACCTCCGCGTTGCACCGTGTCCCTAAGGGCACACAAATGAGGATCATCAAACTGTCGATCACGTATTCATTCCAACAATGAAGAATGAGCGACCGTGTAAGCTAATACCCGATTCGGCTCAGAAATGTCCAATCTCACAAATCGATTGGCCAAAGTCTGAACGTCCAAAGCAAGTGGTCTTTCACTGACAAGAATATAGGCAAGACTGCCCATACTGGCTGACTTTCTACTCAAGGCATCGGCCACCACGTTGGCCTTTCCCGGATGGTATAAGATAGTGACATCATAGTCTTTTAACATCTCCAACCACCTCCTCTGCCTCAAATTTAGCTCCTTTTGCTTGAACAGATACTGAAGGCTCTTATGATCCGTGAACACCTCACACGGCACGCCATATAAGTAGTGCCTCCAAATCTTCAAGGCGTGAATTATGGCTGCCAATTCTAAATCATTCACCGGATAGTTCTTCTCATGAATTTTCAATTGCCTCGAAGCATAGGCAATGACCTTGCCCTCTTGCATTAACACTGTACCAAGCCCAATACGAGAGGCATCACAATAAACTGTGTAAGGCCCTGAGCCTGTGGGCAAGACTAACACTGGTGCCGTGGTCAGAGCTATCTTGAGCTTCTGAAAGCTCGCCTCACACTCATCCGACCACCTGAACTGGGTACCTTTCTGAGTCAACTTGGTCATCGGGGCTGCAGTAGATGAAAACCCCTCCACAAACCGACGATAGTAGCCTGCCAGTCCCAAGAAACTTCGGATCTCTATAACTGACGCCGGCCTAGGCCAGTTCTTGACTGCCTCAATCTTTTTCGGATCAACCTGAATACCCTCTGCCGATACAATATGTCCCAAAAATGTAACCGAACTCAACCAGAATTCACACTTTGAAAACTTAGCATACAACCGACTATCCCTCAGAGTCTTAAGAACCACTCTGAGATGATGCGCGTGCTCCTCCTGGCTGCGGGAATATACCAGGATGTCGTCGATGAAAACTATCACGAACGAATCCAGGTAAGGTCTGAACAATCGGTTCATCAAGCCCATAAAAGCTGCTGGGGCATTAGTCAAACCAAATGACATAACCAAGAATTCATAATGCCCGTACCGAGTACGGAAAGCTGTCTTAGGGACATCGGATGCCCTAATCTTCAACTGATGGTAGCCAGAACTCAAATCAATCTTTGAAAATACCCTGGCACCCTGAAGCTGATCAAACAAATCATCGATCCTCGGCAATGGATACATATTTTTTATTGTAACCTTGTTCAATTGCCGGTAATCGATGCACATTCTCATTGACCCATCCTTCTTCTTAACAAACAACACCGGCGCACCCCAAGGTGAAACACTGGGTCTAATGAAACCCTTCTCGAGCAAGTCTTGCAACTGCTCTTTCAATTCTTTTAACTCTGGCGGGGCCATGCGATACGGCGGGATAGAAATGGGTTGAATGCCCGGAGCCACATCAATACAAAAGTCAATATCCCTGTCGGGTGGCATCCCCAGCAGGTCGGATGGGAAAACCTCGGGAAACTCACGAACCATGGGCACAGACTCAATAGAGAGGACCTCAGCACTAGAATCACGAACGTGAGCCAGATAAGTCAAACACCCCTTCTCGACCATACGCCGAGCCTTCATATAAGAGATAATGCTACGAGTGGAGTGACCAGGAGTTCCTTTCCACTCCAAACGGGGCATACCTGGTAAAGCTAAGGTCACAGTCTTGGCATGGCAATCCAGGATGGCATGGTAAGGTGATAACCAGTCCATCCCCAATATGACATCCAAATTGACCATGTCTAAAAGCAATAAGTCCGCACGAGTCTCAAGACCCCCAATCACTACAACACAGGAACGATGGACTCGATCTACCACAATGGAATCACTCACCGGGGTAGACACATAAATAGGAACACCCAATGAGTCACTAGGCATGGCCAGATACGGTGCAAAATAAGAGGAGACATACGAGTAGGTAGACCTTGTATCAAATAATACCGAAGGATAGTTATCACAGACCAGAACCGTACCTGTAATCACTGCATCTGAAGCCTCTGCCTCTGGCCGGGCTGGGAAAGCATAACATCGGGGCTGAGCCCCACCACCCTGAGCCACATCTCTAGGACGGCCTGCTGCTGGCTGGCCTCCACCCTTGCCAACCTGAGCTCCACCTCCAGTACCTTTACCTCTACCTCTAGCACCTCTACCCCCACCTCTAGCTAGTTGGGCGGGCTGTGGAACATTTGGTTCCTGTGTCATAACACGAGAATCCTGGAGTGGAGAGTTGCTTAAAGCACGACGGTAATACCTAGAAATGTGCCTCGAGTCGCCACACATGTAACAAGCCCTATGCTGCCGACTCGGGAAACTCTGTAGCGGTTGTGCACTGACAGACTGCTGATCGGAATACTGCATCTGAGTACCGCGATTACCTGAAACATTGTGAGAAACCTGGAGAGCTGACTGAAAGGGCCTAGGAGGATGGCCTCTACCATATGAATCTCTGCTTCCAGATGAAGTACTAACGAATCTGCCCGAATGACGGGGTCTCTTATCCGACCCATGACCACCTCCATGTGACAGAACCATCTCGACTCTGCGGGCCACATTGACCGCCTCCTGGAAGGAAATCTCACTACCAGTCTCCCTAGCCATCTAAAGACGAATCGACTGGATGAGACCGTCAATAAATCTCCTCACCCTCTCCCTCTCTGTAGGAAGTATGATAAGGGCATGCCGAGCCAAATCGATGAACCTGGACTCGTACTGGGTAACTGTCATGGATCCCTGTTGAAGGCGCTCAAACTGCCTCCGATAAGCCTCTCTCTAAGTGACGGGAAGAAACTTCTCCAAAAACAACTCTGTAAACTGCTCCCAAGTCAAAGATGGCAAACCGGCTGGCCCAGTCAAGCAATAATCCCTCCACCAAGTCTTGGCGGATCCTGACAGGCAAAACGCCGCAAAATCTACCCCGTTGGTCTCAACAATACCCATATTCCTGAGGACCTCGTGGCAACTGTATAGGAAGTCCTGGGGATCCTCCGAAGAAGCACCGCTGAAGGTAGTAGTGAAGAGCTTGGTGAACCTATCTAGTCTCCACAAAGCATTGGTGCACATGGCCGCCCCATTGCTAGCCTGAGCTACTGCTCCCGGCTGGACTGTCACAGCTGGCTGAATTGCTGGAACCTGGGCCTGGGGAGCTACTTGCTCCTGAGTACGAGTAGCAGTAATCTGAACCCCTTCTCCAGCCCGAGGAGTGGCTGGTGCTGCTGGAGTAAGCCCGCTCGGGTGACATTCTCCATGAGAATCACCAACCGAACCAAAGCGTCCTGAAGAACTGGGGTGGCAATAAACCCCTCGGGGACCAGAGCTGGGCCCGCCGGAGCTGCTGTGGTCAGAACCACCTTGTCAAGATCAATCTGAGGTTCCGCCGCTGGTGCTGCTGTAGGAGGCTGAGTCCTGCCCCTGCCTCGTCCCCTAGCATGACCTCGGCCTCGCCCTCTGCCCCGCATGGGAGCTGTAGCTGGGGTTTTGGGCTGCGGAGCGGTAGATGAGGAAGCGCGTGTTCTCGCCATCTGTGAAAGAACAGAGTAGGAATCCGACTAGCATTTGAGAAGCAAACCGCACGACAAGAATGAACAATGTGAAATTTTTCCTAACTCTGTAGCCTTAGGGGGATAAATACAGACGTCCCCGTACCGACCCCTCAGACTCTACCGAGTTTGTCTGTGAACTATGAGGCCTATGTAAACCTAGGGCTCTAATACCAACCTGTCACGACCCAGATTTCCCACCCTCAGGCGTCGTGATGGCGCCTACTAGTGAAAGTTAGGCAAGCCAGTCAATCGGACTAATTACCACGTTTCTATTTACGAATTCATTAGATCACAAATGCATCAACTGTAAAGTAGCAATTCAACAAGCCAAATAAACACAAAGTTAATACTTTACACAACTATCGCCGATAAACTATCCACAACGGTCTACCCAAGATCTGGTGTCATAGTTTCACAGACTATTTAAGAGTACTATAAACAAGGTTCTGAAAAAAATAACAGAATACTGTTTCTGGACTACATAGAAGAAACAGATACAAGAAATGGACAGGGGACTCCAAGATCCGCTGACGTCTGCAGAACTACCTTGGGTTGCCTGAAAATCAGTGGCTGGAAGCTTCCTACTGTTCGTAGCCTGCGGCATTGAGATCTGCACAAAAGAGTGCAGAGTGTAGTATCAGCACAACCGAGCCCATGTGCTGGTAAGTGCCTGGCCTAACCCCGGCGAGGTAGTGACGAGGCTAGGACAAGACTCCAGATAAACCTGTTCAATTTTAAGCATATATGTATCAGCAGCAGAAGATAAATACATAAACAATTTAAACGGGAAAGAAAAGAAAACATACATCGGAATAGCAGGCAAATAAAACGAAACGAATCATCAATGAATAAGAAAGAAAACTGCAATTCAGCCTTTAACACAATGAAATGTAATACAATCCACCCTTTTTCCTCCAGTAACCTCTTTTTGCAGGCGTGCAACCCGTTCCCACTTACAGTAACCTCTTGTGGCAGGCGTGCCACCCGCTCCCACACACATCACATCCCGTGGCAGGCGTACCACCCGCTCCCGCTTACAATATATACTGTGGTAGGCGTACCACCCGCTCTCACTTTCACAATATCTCATGGCAGGCATGCCACCCGCTCCCACTTACAATATATATATTGTGGTAGGCGTACCACCCGCTCCCACTTTCATAATATCTCGTGGCAGGC
>MCJB01020528.1:55218-91778 GCA_002018475.1 Nicotiana obtusifolia
ACTTTCATCATCACAACAATCACAAGAAGTCCCGGCAAGGGAACAAATCAACATAACAACTTCCCAGCGAGGGAACAAATAACAGCAAAACAATCATCCTGGCCAGGGGGATTCAGCTATAACCAAACAAAACTTAACTCCTATTTAGCTCAATCAATGTCGGTACTCAATTACAGTCAAAGTTCTACAATAAACCTCCCAACCCAATTATCATTTTATTAAACCTAGACACGACTCTACTAATGTGACACTGGACCTTTAAACTCCTACGAACTCCTTAGACACTACCCACAATTTTGACACTGGACCCTTTAAACTCCTACAAACTCCTTACCCAACTATTCTAGTTAACCATCAACTTTATACCGAATAAAAGAAGGCTAGAACCATAACCAAAAGGAACAACTAAAGTGAAGAAACCTTGTGGTAGGCGTACCACCCGCCCTCAATTCACAATATCTTATGGCAGGCGTGCCACCCGCTCCCACATGCAACACATCATACCAAATCAAGGATAATATTCAACAATTCGAAACAATAGTCGCACAACGATTATCCATATACGACCCACGGTCATGCGTGACACCAACATATAGATGCTCGTCACCATGCCTATACGTTGTTCTCAACAAGGAGCAATTTGACAAATAAGACACGATTTCTAATCCCTCGAGCTAAGGTTAGAACAAACACTTACCTTGCTTCGCAATAAATTCCTAGACTTCCAACAATTCTTCGAGTCCAACCTCTTAGGAACGCTCACGAACTTTAGGCGAACTCAATTGGAGCTAACAAGCTACAACTTGGTAGGGTGCCTTAACTCAACTGCAATTCTTGGCACAATTTGCAGCAATTTGAGCAGGGTCTTTGGTGTTAGAGAGTGGGGTTTCTTGTACTAGATGTTGGGGTTTGAAGGGAGTGATTCTACGGTTGTTTTTCAGCTTAAACTGGGGCTATTTTCCGGCGAGTTGCAGCTAGTTCTTGGTGGGTTTAAATGGGGAAAGCTAGGCTGGTGAATGGGAGGTTGATGACTATAATTTGGATATGTTTCTCACGGATTTTGGGGTTGTTTTGAAGGTGATTTGGAGGTTGATTTGCTGGGGTTTGAGGGTGTTTTGGTGAGTTTCTCTGAGGTAGTTGACGAAGTAAGGGGGGTTTTGAATGTTAGGGTTCCTAGTTCCTATTTATAGTGGGTCAAAATTTGGGACAAAAAATAAAATTTCAGATGTCCAGAATGCGATCGCATTCTGGTCGCAAACTCAACATGTGGTCCGCATTTGGACCGCATTTCTGACACAGCATTTTGCCCAAGACTCTGTCTCACTCTGTGATTTCGCTGAGAGATTTGCGATCCGCATTTTAGAAATGCGGTCCGCATTTTTGACCTAAAACTTATCCAGTTCTATATTCCAATCTTCGATACAGGCAGCCAAATTTGCAGTCCGCATTTCAGACAGCATTTCTGTCATGAACCTTTGCCCAAAAATCTGCCTAAGTATGCGATGCCCATGTAAGATATGTGGTCCGCATGTTAGAAATGCGACCGCATATCCTGCATTACTTGCCTTTTTGAACTTTTTTCTTAATTATTAGATTCTTATACCTCATACCCCGCAAGAATTTTAAAATTGCATAATTACAAAGAGGTATTTGTACTTAAAACAAGCCAAATCTAGACAATTAGTATTATATGTGTTTCTACGACACATCGGGCCGTTACAACAACAATTTCCAACCAAAACTAACTATATATACAGCCTCAACACAGCCCATAAAAAGAGATAACGATTCCTTATGCCATGTCAATTACTATCCTGTAGATTTCCTCTCAAACAACTCAACTAACACATGATTAACCTTAAGCATAACCAAGAACATGATTTACTTACCTTAGTCAGTAGATATAACTTTAAATCCCCAGCTGGTTTTTCTCACAACAACCCTAAATCACACCCCAACACTGTAGGAGTTGTATTCTCTTCGAATCAACTTTTTTGTTCAAGTTGGTGTATAAACACTTGTATTTCTCCTTGAAACTCAAATATATATGAGGGAGGGACTTATTCTTACGCTAATCAACAAGAACAACACGAAATCTGAGGTTACTTCACTTGAAGAATCCTCCAAAATAACCTCAAGATGAAGGACTACGATCTAGCAAGCACCACGGGATCTCTAGTATTGGATTCACATTTTTCTCTTGGTTTTCACTCTAGAATCATGGAAACTACTTTGAGAGTGTCATAGGAGAGTATAGGGTCTGTTTTGGTCGTACAATGGCCCCAAATGAGCTTTGACCCGATCTTTAAAGGTTGGAGAATCACCCACCGCCTAAGTGGGTCCGATGGAAGCTGTTTATGCAGTCTCGCGAAAACATGAGTATCTCTCTACTCCTACGTTGTATAGATGAATGGTTTGTGTTGGGAACTAGCCTCATAGACCTTCAATTTGGTATGTGTATCATCTCTTTATTCCAAGTATATTTGTAGAAAAGCTCAGCTACACTTGACCTAATTTTCAGCACATTATGAATGTAACTTGTGATGACCTTTGTCAAACTTATCTGGCACGACTTGCTTGACTTAAAAAACGTAGCACAAGACTATCATAAAACGAAAATAACTCATAACATAACCACCTTATCATGTTAAACACCCTAGTATCACCCCAAAATTACATGTTATAACTTTCCCCACTTGTCAACTTTCGACGAAACTTATTTTCTTCAATTCGTTTAGCTTCTATAGCTTCCAACACACTTTGTACTCGTTATTCATGATTTTAAATATTTGTAACCTCCTTGATAACATGATTAACTTACATTATATGCTTCCAAATATAATCTCATTTCTGAGCTTACATCAATTGACTTTCGACGTACTCTCACGTACGAAAATATGGTGTCTAACATCATTCCCCCCTTTGGAACATTCATCCTCTAATGTTGACTGATGCACTTATCTGTGTCATGACCTATTACTTTTATGAAAATTTTAATACTGTCCTTGCCATCTAGGCAACTGTTCAGTGAATAAATCCTAACGACAGGGCTTCCCCCCTTTAGGCCTCTTTCTCACACCACGACTTGTGGTCGGAATTCTTCTAATCTCGAAATTGTTGCTACTCTATGTCATGCAGCCTGTATTACTCTATACTTTTATGCGCTCCTATGCGACTCTTCTCTCCTTTTTCCCCCAGCTTTTAGCTGATCTCTAGGCCTTACTTTGTGAACATTTACATATCTATGACTAGCTGTCCCTCTGGGCATCTATAGGTGTACTGGAGTTCTTCGCTTGGTACTTTGTCAAACTTATGAATTTTTATATACATTGCTTCATAGCCTCGGTTATCTATGCTTATGGATTTACTACATCTAGGTAGGTTATATTATACCCTAACTTTTACGTCGGTTTATTATTACCGAGGTCTGCTACCCAACTTCAGGTTACTCTCTCGCTACTCATCCATATGTGTAAATCTAAGTCCTTTAATGCTTCCTTATTACTGTTCATCTTCAGACTATCATCATAATCTCCTCTCATACTTTTGAATTTTTATCCATCTATTGTTGATTCACCTTAATGTTGATCTATAATCTACCACTGGTATCTTGAAACCTCTTACATAATACATTGTCACTAGGGCTCACGTCTCATCGGGGAACATCTAATGTGATTTTCCTGGTCCACCTAGGGACGATACTATACTAGGGCAACATTCCATCTCTTTTAAATGGTCCTAGTCTTAGACTCCTTTGTATTCAATAAGGTTATATTGAGCTTTCTATAACTTACGAAACCATCACTCTTGTTTTGATGGATTTGATCCCGAGGACTTACCTATTCCCGTCAGCTTCTCACTCACCTTTTTTTATTCTTATTCCTATCTACCTAAAACCTTGTCGCTCTATGATACTTTATCTTGCGACCTACACATATCTATTTATACTACTCACAACCTTCCTTTAACTTGCTAGCACCATAAATTTCTTTTGGTGCCTTCTCAGTTGTCTTTAAATGTAATCAATTACTTTTCCTGGTCGTTATGCCACTTGTTGCATGAATACTTTGCTTATCTTATTGCCCATGAATACTAAAATTTCCTATAACTCATATGATCTCAAATATCACCTTTGATTATTTTTTTTCGTTCATTAGCCACGATAGGTGATGCTTTCTTATGGAGTGTATACAATATTGTAGTGAGACTGTTGTTACTAGACAATTTCTTCTTCAAGTTACTATGCTTAGGTTGAAGCCTTCTTCCTTATTTCCTCAGCTAGTCTTTTGTTGTAGTACATAGGGAGACCTTCTGGCTCTTGTAAAGTTGCGAGCTTGTTATATCATATACCTGACAGAATTTTTGATGTTCTTGCTCGCCTATAATTATCCTTAGTTAATTACCTCTATGCCCTTGTGCTCGTGGGGTTGCTTCTGAACTGAAATATTTTTACTGTCTTCCTAGTGGCACTCTCTTCTATTTCTGTAACACTTATACGGTACCTTTAACTACCCCAACTCCTATCTGAATATTTCTCATGGAGTACGACGTCTTATCTGCGAGACTTAATTCACTATATTGGGGTTCACTACGTTTATCTTGCACAATCTACTGATTTTTCTATATCCTCTTATCTAGCCATAACTAGGCTCTTCCTAAACTCAAAATACTAACTACTCGTCGGTCCATTCTCATATCTATATTCGCGCAATCTCTCTTGGGATATGTCCTTTGATTTAAAGTACCTCTCTCACTGGCTCCTGATATATCAAGTGTCCATTCGTACTTATTTATCAATAACATCCTGGCAGGGAACTCTTTCTGCCTCTCCCTGGTGTCATGCTTGCATAATGTTCTAAAGTCGTGACATATCTGTAGAATCTGAATAAGTGCAACCTCATCCCTTTCGCCTTTTTACCACATTCTTTCATTACATTCCATAGTTACCTGAACGACTTAACTCCGACTTAATACCACATCACATCATCTTTCTCCTTTAGGGGAGTACTAACATTTAATGCTATGAATATTTACCTATAAATATTTTACCTCTTCATCTATGGCGTCTTTTCACATCTTCACTGACTCTTACTCACCTTGCGGTAACCCTTCTGTACCAAGGATAACTGAATTTCTTACGCACGAGGGTGACACCTAGAGTAACTGGCACACTTAGTCCCTTAAGCTTAACTCTGCTCATAGTGCTTGCTTTAGGGAAGTGTCTTCCTAAATGACTTTTAAAGGTTATTCTTGTGTTATCCATCCTATTATTGTCGGAACGCTACCTCTGAAATTCTCACGATGTCGACTATTATAAAATCCTATGGTCCCTAATTCATGTTCAATTTACCTTATTCACTAGCCCATACTGATTTAATTACTCTAGGGGTCTAACTTTTCCTTCTGGTAATCACGTTGGAGTCACCAACTCATTTCTTGAAATGAGGATATGACTTTATGGCTTGTACTCTTTGTCGTCTCAAGTCATGTCTCCTCCTGTCTTTTCTTTCAATAAATATAGACTCTGTCTTCCTATCATCTTTTGATTTACCATTATCACCGATTTATCACATCTTACTCATAATGCTTCATTTACTCTCTTCTTATTCTCCTACTAACAATTTTTTCTATTCCTTATTCTGAAAACTTCAACACAATATTCTTCCGCTTTTAGCTCCCCTTGCACCATCTCACTGGCTCTTCGGGTCTCCTAACATTATCTCTTTACGGGAGACGGGAGTCATACTAATATAAATATTATCCCTTCTAGGATTCCGGTGCCTATCTTCTTAATTTTCTAAACATTCTAGTATTTATATCTAACTGTACTATTTTAGAGTGCACCATCCGGGTGTCTCACAGGGAGAACTATTACAACATTTGCAATATCCTTCGGAAATTTCAGCTAACGCTAACAATCCATCAACAATATTGGGTTACACTAACCCTAACTGGATCCTGATATCCTATCCTTCTCTTAAACTATTTATGTTAGCTCCCATAGGGCATAACTGAGATATGGCCAATTGTACATACCTCTGTTACTGTTGACGGTAACTCAGAATACTTACATTTCTCTGCCTGAATTGTAAATAATGATATTCTTCACTAACTGGGTACCTCGTAACCTTCTTCACCTTGCTTCTTTTACTTGTTGAAACTTGTATATACCTTCTAATTCTCTTATTGCTTTCTTACCATATTGGTGGATAGATATTCATGCCTTAGGGCTCCATATCAAGAAACTTACACGTCTTAGTACACACATAATCTACTAAAGACCTTACATTTATTTATCATAAACATGATGCAAAATTGAGTTCCTCTGACTCAACTCTTCCACATCCACATTCAATCTCTTACCAATTGTCTTTGTGGATGTAGGTACCTTTGTATTATGAATAAAATAGAATTTAGGAGTTTGAATTCTTACAATTGAGCTCTACCACACGATATAGCGTAAGAAGAAAGAGTGACAATCCTAAATGCCCTATAGCCTCCTACTTATAAGTGTGGTGCACAACACACCAATAAACAAGACTCTACTAAACACGGATTGTAGATTCCCTAGGATACAATTACTCTGATACCAAGTTTGCCTCGACCCAAACTGAAGGGCCACGGTGGGCACCCCATGTCTAACTCAACCGAGTACCAACTTAATGTATACTTCTTATCATACTATCACGGGTAAATGAGACGGAAAGTCCATCATGATATAACCAGAATTAAACATGAAAGAATACTCGACATAGGACGACCCGACATGGTATACAAACTTATACATGTGACATACGGGCCTATAAGACTAAAATGATCATTTGTACACTCAAAATAAAGGCCGACTAGGCCATATAATCATCCATATACATGGCATGTGTCTACAAAATCATACTGACCAAATAGGCAACTCTAGAGCATGACCTTCTGCTGAGCTGATAGCCTACTAGAAGGACCGTCAGCCTGTCTATCAGGACCTGTTGGCATAAACGCAGCGTCCCCAGGCAAAAGGGACATCAGTACAAATAAAGTACCAAGTATATAAGGTTGGAAAGCATAAATAAGAACAATAATGTAAAGAGAGATAGAAAAGATACAACTTGTAGCATCCGAGTAACTCTAAGGGCTACTGACATAAAAAGCATGATGCATATATATACATAAGCTTTTAAAAACATTCGCCTATGTGGGCATCATCATCATCATATCGCATCATCATCATCATATCGCACCCGGCCATAATAGACTCGGTAAAAATGTACCCGGCCATCATCAGGCTCAGTAGAATCGTACCCGGTCACGTGGAGCTCCGTAAAACCTAACTGATCGATGGTTGGACGATACGCGCTGTACCCGGTCAACTATAGTGTGGCTCAGTAGAGTAAAATAGATACATATATATAAAATGTATGTTGAGCTCATAGAATCAAGTTCTGAACCTTTCAGAGTGATGTAAGGTTATTGCACCTTCGATTAACATTATGGACTTCCATACCAACAATATGAACCTCAACAGAATTCAAGGATCATATATACTTTCTTAGAATAACTTTATAAGGAAAGAATAACATGAACAACCTTAGATCCTAGGAGTAGATCTGTTATGAAATAGCGTATCATTTACGTTTATCCCACTTTAGATAATGCCAAAAGAAAGAAGGAAGTGTCGTAACATACCTTTGCAATCTTCTCACAAATCAGCAACCAATCTCAATATGATCTTCTTACGTCTACAATGAGTAAACCAACTTCGTCGTCATCATATAAGCGTTGTAACTCTCATATTTCACAACCAATATTCTACAAAAAAACGGACAACACTTCCCCTTTTTTACTACATACCATAAGTTACTAAAAGTCACCAAACATCCCAAACAACAACAGTATAATTCACAATAAGCTCTTCGATTACTTCAATAACCATTTTGAGCAGCAAGCTCGATTTATGATTGACAAAATATAGTTTGAATCCTATTCCTTTTCCATGAATCTGCCTACAACATCTATAACATCATACTTATGCTTACCATATCATTTAGTGCCCAAAACTATTTATAACTTTTCAGCCAAAACAAACTATATATATAGCCTCAACACAACCCATAAAAGAGATAATGATTCCTTATACCATGTCAATTACTATCCTGTAGATTTCTTCTCAAACAACTCAACCAACACATGATTAACCTTAAGCACAACCAAGAATATGATTTAATAACTTAGGAAGTTGATATAACTTGAAAACCCCAGCTGGTTTATCTCACATCAAGCCTGAATGACACCACAACACTATAGGAGTTGTATTCTTTTCTTGAATCAACTTTTGTGTTCAAGTTGATGTGTAAATACTTTTACTTCTCCTTGAAACTCTGATATATATGAGGGAGGGATTGATTCTTACCTTAATCAACAAGAACAATATGAAATTTTAGGTTATTTCACTTGAAGAATCCTCCAAAACAACCACAAGATGAAGGACTACGATCTAGCAAGCACCACGGGATCTCTAGTATTAGATTCACGTTTTTCTCTTTGGTTTTCACTCTAGAATCATGGACACTACTTTGAGAGTGTCTTCGGAGAGTATAGGGTCTGGTTGGGTCAAAAAATGACCCCAAATGAGCCTTAACCCGATCTTTAAAGGTTGGAGAATCACCCACCGCCTAAGTGGGTCCTATGGGAGTTGCTTTTGTGGTCTCGCGATAATGCGAATATCTCTCTACTCCAACGTCGTATAGATGAACGGCTTAATGCGTTGAAAAGTAGACTCGTATACCTTCAATTTGGTATATATATTATCTCTTAATTCCAAGTATATTGGGAGAAAAGGTCAGCTACATTTGACATAATATTCAGCATATCATGAATGTAACTTGTGATGACCTTCGCCAACTTTTCTTCCACGACTTGCTTGACTTCAAAACATAACACACGACTATAATACGATTAAAATAAATCATAACATAACCTCCTTATCCTATTAAGAACCCTAGTCTCATCCCAAAAGTATATGTCATAACTTTCTCAGCTTGTCGACTTTCGACGAAACTTATTTTCTTCAATTCGTTTAGCTTCTAAGCCTTCCAACACTCTTGGTACTTGTTATTCATGATCTTAAATATTTTTAAACTCCAAGGTAAAATGATTAAATTACTTTATATGCTTCCAAATATAATCTTATTTCTGAGCTTACATCAACTGACTTACGATGCACTATCATGTACGAAAACATGGAGTGTAAAAATAGCTCATGGCAGCATAACTCTATGAACCTCGTGGCATATTGACTCAGTAAATACCTTCCTGGCACAAGTGCTAAAACTTGTCGTGCTACTAGACCCTGCAAGTTTGTTGGATATACTCCCCCAAGAAAAGATCTGAGAGCTGGGACCATGTAATTTGTGTTGTGCTAGCTAGCCTACTCGCCTCCTAAGTCTGCTAACATCTATATGCCAACCCCCTCAACTGAAAGTAATAAAGTCAACTCTGCTCGACTCCACCAAACCAAGAGTATGCAGATACAATGACGCTTATCCAAGAAACCCTGAGCATCCACAGAATCCCAATCGCTAAACTAGGGAGGAAAAAATTTCTAAATCCTCTCGAAACACTTCTGCCCCTCAAAAGACACGACTGGCGCTACCTCGGGCTGGACTGCAACTACTGGTTGCACCAGCATAACTAAAGTGTCTGATAACCATGAGCCGACTGCTCAGATGTACGGGTGGCAGGAGTCTAAGCTCTCCCACCAGCCTGTGAAGTAGTTAGTGCAACTAGAATCAACCCTGCCTGTGCCAAACTCCCAAACATAGTCATGAAGTGTGCTAGTTTCCTAAAACCCTAGTGTAACAATAGGCCCCTCACGTGCGTGCTCAACATGATCGGGCTCCTGCTCCTCAACGGGAGCTGCTAATGGCTCCACCGCTGCTACCTAGCAAGGGCTCTAGATGCGACGCCTCCCCCACCTCGGCCTCTACCTCGGCCCTGGCCTCTTGTAGCTCTAACTAGAGCACTAGTGCCTGCTCAGATAATCTAGAAGAACGTATCCTAGGATAAGTGTGAGAGAATAAAATAGTAAAGGTTCAAACTTGGGAATAAACATATTCGCATGATAAAGAAAAAATTGAAGTTTCCTAACAGTTTGGTAGCCTCTCGAAGATAAGTATAGACATCTTCGTGCCGATCCACAAGACTCTATCAAACTTGCTCATGACTCGTAGAATCTATGGCTCTAGGGCTCTGATACCAACTTGTCATGACCCAAAAATTCCACTAAAGGGGTCAATGATGATACCCAACCTTCAAGACTAGGTAAGCAAATCACATCAACAATATTGATTTTTTAAAGCAAGATATAACGAGATTGAATTAACAATAAATAATGGAAATAATGATAACATAAACAAAAAAAAAAAAAAGAACAATACACAATACAACTCGCCAGAACCAACTAGTACAAAATCATTAGCTCTAAACTGGATACATAATGATGTATCAAATTATAACACTATTTGAGTGTGGAAATAACATCATCAACATAAAGGACGGAACTCCAACGGACTGCAACGGTCATGCAACTCTACCTTGAATCCTTCTCGATCAGTGTAAGCGCTCACTCTCTAGGTCTGCTGCCTCCAACACTTGGATCTGCACAAAAATGCAATGAAGTCTAGAATGAATACACCACAACTAGTACTCAGTAAGTATCAAGACTAACCTCGGTGACTAGGTTCTGATACATGCTGGATTACCATGGTTAACGAGGATGATTTTCAAGGAAACATCATAGTATTGGAGTGCTTTGAAGGAGTCACGATCAAGAAGGCTTATATTTGCAATTTAGATATTTAGGCTAGACTTAGCTTCCTTTACTATGCTAAGGATATTTTAGTTATATAGCCTAAATAGTATACTAGTATAAATAGTCTTTCCTCTCATTTTGAAAGGGAGCTTGTGATGATGGATTGATAAACAAAGACCAAACTTTGAGAGGTTTATGGTATTTTTTATTTCTCTTTATTTATCATATTTTTTTAGATTATCTATGTTAGGTTATCATGTATGAGTTCTTGTTCATACCCATGGATTATCTTTTGTATTTGATTGTTAATTCATTGATCTAGTTGATATATCTTCTAAGATTTTGAATTGCATTCTTTAAATAGCTTATCCATGTTAGTTATTCTTGTTATTCTTAGATTAGTGTTTATTATATGAATTCAAGGGATCTAACTAGTTCATAGTTAGGTTTTTGTCTTTCTCTATTTTAAACTCTAATCTTTTATCCTTTTTGATTCCGCATATTTTTGTATTATTAGTGTTTTCGATACGATTCCGTATCATCTTCGTATCAGAGCGGAAGTTTTGAATTGTTCTATGAATCATTGGGTTTTTGTTTTGATAATCATCTATTCTGAAATAAAAAAAAAATCGAAAATTTTCAAAATAGAAATTGTTACTGTTCATCAGTTTGTTTGGTTTCCAGAAATAGAAAACGTATGTGTTTGTTTTCATGTAGTTACAAAAAAAATAAAATAAATAAAAAAATAAAAAAGAAAGAATCAATTCCTTGTTCCCCGTTCGATTTTGGTCATGGGATCTCTGATTTCTTCATTATCTGATTTGATTACTGAATGGAGCTTGAAATTCGAAGTTTGTTTTGATTTGTAAACCCTAAGTCGACGAACCAGAAAAATCGAAATTGGGGTTTAGCTCAAAGTCCAAAATTTCGACTCGAAATCGATGGGGTGTAACTGATTCTTGTTCGAAACATTTATACGAAGCTGAAATATGAAGATTTAGGTTGATTGGAACTGATTTGATTCCTTGAGTTTAAAACTGAGGTTCATCTCTGATTTCTGAAAGTTTGAAGAGAATTTGAGTTTCAACTGAACTTCGAATCGATCTTTCTGAGTTAATTGACTTGAATCCGTGAGTTCGACTCGACCTCCTTATTGCTTGATGACTGAGTTTGTGAGTCCGGAGTTTTCTGAGTTGTTGAACTGTTTGATCATTGACTAAAGTTGTTTCTGCTAAGTTTTAGTCGATAGTCGGTGTTAGTGGTGTGAATCTGAGCTGTTGTTCTGAACTTGTTGAACTGAGATTGGAAAGGCTGCAGAACTGAATGGTTGAATCAAACTGGACTAGTTGGAGGCACTCCTTTTGCCGGAAATTCTCCAGATTTGTGTGCACCTGTTGTTAATCAAAATTGACTAGCCTGCTAGGGGGATTAATTGTGCAGCTTTTGCAATTAATTCTGCATCTGGTTGAATTTGTTTTTGGTTTAGAGTGTTGCTATGAACTAGAAAGGTGCTGCTGATCTTGACTGCTAGTATCTAGGAAAATTCTAAGCGATCTTTGAAGTTATTGCTGTGAGTTTGAAGTTTGGCTATAGATTGAATTGGTTCTGTTTGAGTTTTGTTTGTTGGAGCTACAACTTGTGAAGTTCCAAGTAGACTGTCTGCTGTCCAGAAGTTCCAGCAACGAACAGATGATAGTGTAGGCTGTTTTTGATCAGTTTTCAGCAGTATTTGACAGCAGTTCTGTGCTGTTGTAAAGCTGATTTTCTGCAAGTTTTGGACTAGCATTGGAGCTAAGAACCTCTGCAGTTTGGTGCCTTGTTTCTGCAGTTTGGATCTGTCCAGCTGTGAGAAAACCTGCACAATTTGGACTGAGAATTCAGCACTGTTTTTGCACTTCTTTGACCAGTTTCAGCCTGCATTTTTGCACCAGTTTGGCCCTCAATTGGCTGCTATTTGACTGTTCTGGGAAGAGATTTCGAACAGAAAAATTCAGATTTTAACAGGGGTAAATAGCTACTGAATTGGGGCAGTTTTATTGGAAATCATTGAACCAGTTTTGGACAACACTCAAGCTGCAAGTTTGCTTGGTTGCAGTAGTATTATTACGCGGCGCCTTCCTGAGGTTCTTTGGAAGGGCGACATAAGGCTAAGCAATCGATGTCAGTGCGATTGTTGTCCCCCAAATGAGGTCCCCTCCGTACGCTAGACTAGATTGTCAGTGCCGTACCGGAAAACCAATGTCGTGAGCGTCTGAGAGAACTGAAATGAGCAATTGATAAATGAAAGCTGATTGCATTGATGAAATGAAATCTATTACAAAAGCTATGCGATGTCGAGGGGGAGAGACACCAGTACAGAGAAATGTTTACTTGCTTGAATGTTTGAATGCTTAATCCCCCTAATAATGCTTAAAAAAAATACCAAAGTTACATGAATTGACCTATGAAAGTTGTAGGAGCACACTGAATGTAAAATGAAGTAAACCTACTCTATATTTACAATAAAAGGACTTAGACTTCTACAAGGTAGAAACTAGTCCAATGGCAGCAACTTTGTCTTGAGCATCAGGATCTGCGAGCGCGTTGCTGTCGGCGCGCGTGACACTATTTGTGTCTGCCTGCGGCTGGGCGCTGGTGCTTGGATCATGATGGATGCGTGCGGCATTGTCTGTGCGCGCAACATTGTTTGTGCACGCGGCGCTGTTGGCACTCGTAAGCCGCTGGGCTACGGCAAGGAGTTTCAGTGGGGCGACACAGGCACATGCGCGCTTGTCACTTGGCGCTGCCGAGACCACGGGGCCAACCGTGGCGCTAGGCGTTGGGAGGCTTGCCAGGACGCCACGGGGCGCGTCCAAGGGGTCATGGAGCGAGCTGGAAAGCAGCCCATGACATTCTCCCCCACCTGAGTTGGCGACGTCCTCAGAGCCTTACCTGCATGATGGAAAAGCAAGTACATCCATAACGGCCTCTATTCATGACGTGAACGGCCGCTTTCTTGGAACTAATTCATAGGCACTTTCCATTAGTTAGACTTCATGATGATTGATCAGGCTCTTGTTGGCTGGGAGGTCTGATCCCCTCCGTCTTGTGGGGTGATTATCTGAATGATGCTCTATGTCTTTGCAAAATGATTTGAGGCGGCTGACATGGAATACTGGATTGATTTTCCACCGGGCTGGAGTATTGACCTGGTATGTGGCTGTCCCTATGCGTCTTTCAATGGACATGGGTCCGATGTATTGTTGCAATAGGCGAGGGTCATTGGTCCTCTCTGCAACCAAGTACCGCTTTGGAATTCTTACCGTCACTTTGTCTCCTTTTTTATGTTGGACCAAGCGAAGCTTTTGTTCTGCATACCTCGTTGCCCTCTCTTGGGCTTTGACAAGATAGCTCCGCTCTATCTCCATGGTTTGCTCCCATTCTTTCGAGAAACTGGTCGCTTGAGGCAATCGCATGTTTGGTGCATTCACAGTCTGTTGGAGTAGCGGTTGCTGTCCGGTAACAATTTCAAAAGCGATTTTGTTTGCAATGGCGTACCTTTGTGAATTGAAACACAATTGAGCAGCATCCAGAAGCTTCACCCAATTCTTCTGTGATCCGGTTGCAAAGTGGCAGATATATTCCTTCAGCATGTCATTAAACCATTTTGTCGGGCCATCAGCCTGATGATGAAAGTTTGAGTTGTGGCTCAATGTGGATCAGAGGCACCCAAAGAGATGGGTCCAAAATTTGCTAGTGAAGCGTGAGTCGCAATCACTAATGATGTCTCATGGGCTTCTTTCCAGCCTCGCCCCATGACCCCTTGGATGCGCCACGTGGCGTCTTGACAAGCCTCCCAACGCCTAGCACCACGGTTGGCCCCGTGGTCTCGGCAGCGCCAAGGGACAAGCGCGCATGTGCCTCTGTCGCCCTACCGAAACTCCTTGCCGGCGCCCAGCGGCTTGTGAGTGCCAACAGCATCGCGTGCACAAACAATGTCGCACGCAAAGACAATACCGCGTGCACCTATCATGATCCAAGCGCCACCGCCCAGCCGTAGGCAGACACAAAAAGTGCAACGCGCACCGACAGCAACGCGCGTGCAGACCCTGATGCTCAAGACAAAGTTGCTGCCATTGGACTTGTTTCTACCTTGTAGAAGTCTAAGTCCTTTCATTGTAAATATAGAGTAGGTTTAATTCATTTTACATTCAGTGTGCTCCTACAGCTTTCATAAGTCAACTCATGTAACTTTGGTTTATTTTTTTTAAGCATTATTAGGGGGGATCAAGCATTCAAATATTCAAGCAAGTAAATATTTTTCTGTACTGGTGTCTCTCCCCCTCGACACCGCATAGCTTTTGTAATAGATTTCATTTCATCAATGCAATTAACTTTCATTCATCAATTGCTCATTTTAGTTCTCTCAGATGCTCACGACATTGGTTTTCCCGTACGACACTGACAATCTAATATAGTGTATGGAGGGGACCTCATTTGGCGGACAGCAATTGCACTGATATTGATTGCTTAGCCTTACGTCGCTCTTCCAAAGAACCTCAGGAAAGCGCCGCGTGATAGTAAATATATATGTTATTTTTCTGCAGGTCTTAGTAGTCAGTTTGTGTTTCTTGAAGCTAAGACCTACACAGGTTTGGAGCAACAAATCTGTCATAGTTGCTGATTAAAAGCTGCCACTGTTTCCGTTCGCTTTCAATTGTGCAGTTCTGCCTGACAAATCTGTCATGAGTCACTGCTTGAAGAACTGGACTTGCTCAGTTGTTTGTGCAGTTCTAAAAGCTTAATAGGAGTTGAAAATAGTTTCTAATTGCTGAAGTGGGAAGTTAACTTGAATTTTTTGGAAGAAAAACTGATTATTAGAAGGAATTCCAGCTGCAGTATTTGAACAAAATCTACACAGTTCAGCTAGGATTATTTTTTGTATTTGAATGTTAATTCATTGTTCTAGTTGATATATATTCTAGGGGCTTTGAATTGCATTCTTTACTTAGATAATCCGTGTTAGTTCTTGTTCTTGTTCTTCCTAGATTAGTGTTTATTATAGGAATTCAAGGGGTCTAACTAGTTCATAGTTAGGTTCTTGTCTTTCTCTATTTTAGACCCTAATCTTCTATCCTTGTTGATTCCGCGCATTTTTGCGTTATCCTTGTTTTCGATACGATTTCATATCAGGCTCAAGTTATGTGATACTCACTAGTGAAAGAACATGTGCAATATATTAATTACTGGCAGCAAGAATGTATATAACGAAATACAACACCACATTCTCTTTCAAACATGTAATAACAACCAAACGTAGGAAAATCCATCTTTTGATAACAAAACATCAAGTAGAAACAGAGGCATATAATAGCATATCATATACAACTTGCAACTCGTTGAAATATATGATGAAGTTTAAAGACAACATGTACATGATCGAACTATTATTCCCATTTCGTTTTGAATGTCATCAAGAAAATCACTCTCAATACACCACATAAACATCATCAAGAATTCTATACTTATTTCGTCACATGTGCAATATCAAGAAAAGACACCCTTATTTCGCCACATGCGCATATCACTACCTCTATTTCACCACATGTGCAAACCTGAGAAACGCCACCCTTATTTCGCCACATGAGCATGTTACGATCCCAAATCCCACCAAAGTCGTGACACCTAACACTGCTCACTAGGCAAGCCAACATTAAATTTTAAAAAATAAACATCAATAACAATAAAGAATAGTCAAAAGTCGGAATAGGATAAATAACTACAGCAATATAACGATAAAACTGAAATACCATCCCAGAACCTGCTGTCAACGAGTACGTGAGCTCTGTAGAGTGAATAAGTCCAATGGTCTGAATGATGATACAATACTTTCTAAAGTGTATAAAAGGTAATAACAATAGTAAAGAAAGGGACTCCAAGGCATGCAAACGAAAATAATAGTGCTACCTTGAAATTGGCAACCTTACAGGTGCAACTCTCTTATGATCAGCTCTATCAGCAGCTCGTGGATCTGCACATAAAGTGCAGAGTGTATGAGTACAATCAAACTCATGTACTCAGTAAGTATCAAGTCTAACCTTCGACTGAAGATACTGACGAGATTAGCAAAGTCCGTTATTTCAATAGTTAACAATAACAAAAACAACATAGTAATGATAATAAAGGAAATCAGATCAAGAATAACAAGTTCAACTTATTCACATAAGCAGGAAATAAGCATGCTTTCCAATCAAATCAACTGAGGAAGATATGTGTTTATGCTTGCATGACATATATCAATACCAAAATCAACGAATTCACAGTCAAATATCAAGGAAACAAAATATTAGCATTGTATGGGTGCTTGGCATAAAACCCCCCACTCAGTACATAACAAGTGCCTGTACTCACAATGCCTAAAGACCATGGGTTATCACTTGACTCCGGCAGTGCAGATCCTAGCCCAAGTGCTGATCGAATCAAAAGTCAATGATTATCATAACTCAGCCCAAATGCCTAGTGCACGCGCCACCACAATATCGATGTCACTCAGCCCAATAGGGGGCCTTGTGTACGCGTCACCTCGATATAATTATTATCATGACTCTATAGTCCTAGTTCTATCATTTATCCACTCAAATCACAATATGCCAATATCTTACACTATTAGAAGTTAATTTACCGCACAATTATACCAACGTGCCCACTAATTCGCACAAACCTGTAATACTCAAGTAAAGAAACAAACAACATGTGAGATAGCAGGTAAGGAGTATATAGAAATGATGAAATAACACGCGGATATAGTATCATGACTGAAAAGTTTGACTACAATCAAGGCAAACATCTCAATATAGCGAAAATAGCTCTGACATGTCTCAAACAAATAAGCTCATAGCCTAGGCATGATTTGTAACATAAATAATGGCCCAAGTTGTCATAAAAGTAAAGAAAATACGGTAACATGAGGGCATGATAGGAAAAAAAAGGCATATAATAGGCTAAAGTCTACCAGATCATGAATAACCGTAGTGTACGCAAATATGCTCGTCACCGTGTATGTGCATCACAATCAACACACAACAAGCATCAAAATCTATAGGGAAAATATACTGAATCAAAGCGTAGGCAAGATACTTACCTCAAAGCGTGAGAATCAATTCTCCAAAAAGCCTTTCCCACGCAAATCGACCTCCAAATGGCTTAAATTTAGTCAAAAACAAATCAATATCATTAAACACGACTATAGAAATTGATTCCAAGTAATAAAGCTCCAATCTTTATCAAATAACAATAATTCAACCAAAACATCAACCCAAACTTGCCTTGCAAAACCCGACAAAAGTCTCAAATCCCAACTACCCATTCGAATACGAGTCCAAATATACAAGTTTCATCCAACTCGTACTCTGATTTAAGGTTCAATTCTCCATTTTTCACTCTCCAAAATCATTGTCAAAATCCCCAAAGTTTTCTAAAAACCCCATAATGTATTTGTACTAATACATGGGTAATCAATATATAATATGAAAATGAAATAGAAATCACTTACCCTTATATTTTGTGAGAAATTCCTATTAAAAAATTCCCCCCTCTCAAAATCTAGGGCTCAAAATATAATATAATGGGTCTAAATCCCGAAATACAAGTCTTTAAAAATCTGCCCAGTGATACCCTTCATGAATACGACCCAAGCCTCGCGTTCACAAAGCAAAAATCTGCCCCTAGCACAAAATACCGTTAGTGAACGCTGTCTTCCACATGCGAATGCGAATGCGATGCAGTACCACCCCGAGCCTACACGAACGTGAAGGCTAAATCCAGCCGGCTCCAGCCAACCTCACCTCCTACGCGAAAGTGAATGATACACCCGGGAACACAAGGGTCTACGCCCGTGAACGCGAAGACCAACTTCTCCAACACTTTGCCAACGCGGCGCGCAGTTCGCAAGCATGAAGAACTAAAACACTGCTTGTAAACACTCGATCGGTCATTTTGTATATCTGAGTCTCATTCCCTTATTTGTTATTTCCCGTATGTGTATTTATTTTTATGACTTATGGGGTTGATTGGTTTGACTTCGGGAAGATCCGAGAGTGATTTGGAACACATAGTGTCATTTATAGAAGCATAAGTGATAATAGTTGACCGAGGTTTGACTTTTATGTAAACAATCTCAGAATGATGTTTTGAAGGTTCCAATAGGTTTGTATGATTATTTTGAACTTAGGCGTATGTCCGAATTTGGATTTGGAGGTTTCTATGTTGATTTGGCTCTATTTGGCGAACGTTGAAATTTTGAAGGTTTTGAAGGTTCATAGGTTTGATTGGGAGTTGGCTTTTGTGTTATTGGGTTTGGTTTGATGTTTGGGAGATGGAATAAGCTCATTAAGTCATTTGTAACTTGTGTGTAAATTTTGAGGTCATTCCGAGTTAGTTAGAAATGGTTCGACATGAATTGTGAACATTGGAAGTTGATTAGTTCATTAAGCTTGACTTGAAGTGAGATTTATGGTTATGATGTTATTTTGTGCGATTTAAGACCTCGAGTAGGTCCGTCTTATGTTTAGGGATTTGTAGGTGCAATTGGATGGGGTCTGGGGGTGGGGGTTGTTTCAGGGTGGTTTTAGACCATTTCCATGAGTTTTGGACATCGGATTTTTGCTAGTGTCTAATGTCCTTAGCATGGATGCATCACATTCATGGTTATGGAATTGGGAGCTGGGAGCTTTTATCTTCTTGTTCGCCGAAGGCAGCCGCATTCATGAAGAAGGAAGTGGTGCAGGGCTGCAGGCCTTCGCATTCGCAAGGCGCTTGGGCGCGTTCGCGAAGAAGAGGGAGCTTTTGGCCTTCTCGTTCACGAGGCTCCTGTCCCATTCGTGAAGGAAATTTTTCTAGACAATGATTTCGTTTTTCGCAAACACAAGGCATTTGACGAATTCGTGAAGGGTATAACTGGGCAGTATTATAACCTGTGTTTTTCGGGACTTTGGGCTCATTTTGACATATTTTTAGACTGGGAGCTTGGATTGAGACGATTTTTGAGGCGATTTTCACGCACTTGGATTGGGTAAGTATCCTTGACTCGAATTTGATTATTATTCAGGAATATATCTTAGATATTTGCATTTTGTTGGTGAATCAAAAAGAGAAAAATTAGAGGTTTAGGCAAAATTTCTCTAAAGTGAAGGAGATTTGAATTGTAAGCCCTGTAAAATTTTGCAAAGGAATATAAGGTTCCGTGGTTCCGATGTAGGCTTACGTGCTCAGACTTTTTTAGGTTGAACAATGCGCTGGGGAGTAAAGAAAAATTTTGGGCAGAAAAAGACATTTCTGCGGTCCACCATGCGGCTGTAGAATCACTTTGCGGACCGCAGAATGGCCGCATAGTGAAGCAGTTCGGGGCAAGTTTGGAGGAAGGTCTGCGGCGCATTATGCGACCACAGACCAGTTCTGCGGTGCATTATGCGGTTGTAGAACATGTCTGCGTACCGCATAATGGCCGAAGGCTGAAGCAGTGTTGCCCAGTTTCGGAGGGCCTTTCGCGACCCATTATGCAGACCGCATATCCATTCTGCGGTCACTATGTGTTTCAGAGCTTCGTTTTTAATTTTATTTTTATACCCCACCCCATTTTGATAAATAGCCTTTGGGGCATCCATCTGATATTTTTAGAGAGAGGTAAGAGCAGGACAATTAATTGATTTTAGTTAGCTTAGTTAACGATTCATCTAAGTCTTCGTGGGTTCGACATCCGACTTTAGAGTCACTTTATTACTTAACGGCCACATATGCTTCTATGTACTTAGGGAACCAACAGGGTACGGGCCCGGGGTTGACTTTTTGGTTGACTTTATGGACATGTATCAAGATCTTAGCTTTATTGTTTGGGATTGTTTCCTATGGCTTTTATTGATGTTGTTATATTATTTTGGTTAGATTCAAACCGTCTGGAGGTTGATAGGATTTCATGAGTATTGATTTGGCCTTTTTGAGGTATGTATCTTGCCTAATCTTGGTTTAGGTAGTAGTTGCCCGAGTTATTAGTGTTGGCTACGCGTTATGGGTGGCGCACAAGTGAGGGGGTTGAGCCAATGTGCGTTCACCGGGTACTAATCATGATCAGGTAGTGATTAGGCTATGATATGCCTTTATTTTGATTGCTAAATTATCATGCTTATTATGTTTGTACTCACTTTATGAGCTAATAGAATCATGTTAGAAATTATTAGTTGGTTAATCTTCTGTTCAAACATGTTAGTTGCTATTCTTGTGGCGTAGTTGCCGGATTTGAACTATGGTAGTATACCTCGCACTTGCCTACACCTTGGCATGTCACTTCAATTAGTCCATGATTATATAGTTTGATATCTGTTGTTCATGTAACTGTATTCTTGTATATGCTTTCTGTGTGATATTGACTGGGTTGTTAGCACATAAGTGGTCTATGCAGATCTGAGTTGTGATAGCACATGAGTTGTCCAAGCAGTTGTTATATGTGGCACATGAGTTGTCCGTGCAACATGTGGATAAGGATCTATCCCCCTAGGATCACCCTCTCATGGCTAGTGTTTGTTCTGGTTATTGCATTTCTTCTCTACTTGCAATTTCCTAGGATGAATACATGTTTTATTCGCATATCTTCTCTATATGCTAGATCAGGAATGTATGCATGCCTTATTTTGCATATCTTCTCTATATGTAGGATTGTTAATCGAAACAGAGCATGATATGTTATCTTTATGCACCGAGGTGCATTTATCTGTGATCTATGACTTGATAATATTATTGCTGTGTACTTGCACAATGTATGAGCTGAACAAGTTATTAGTGAGTATCATTGATAATTCTTGCCTCTATTAGCACGCCGAGTTTTGTTATGATATATGCTGAGTACATGGGGTCAGTTGTACTCATACTACACTTTGCACTTAATTGTACAAATCCAGGTGTTAGACTAAGCTGTGAGTCGCTGTGATTTGTTGTTGAGGTTTGCATGGAGACGAGGTAGAGCTGCATTTCGACCGCAGTCCTTAGCGTCTCTTTTCATTTTAGTAATTTTGTTTTCAATCATGCATTGTTTCATTTTGTATTCCATACTTTTACTTCTATTCCATAGGTCATGACTTTGTATTTACCAGTTCTAGAGGATTTTATTTATTGACGTAGTTATTTATGTAAGTTGGCTTTAGATTTACAATATTTCAGTTAATTTTTTTATTATGTTTTGGTTTTTTTGCTATGATCAACTTGCGTAGCAAGTAAGTTAGGAGCCATCACGACTGGTTGGTAATTTTTGTCGTATCAAGTTGGTATCAGAGCCCTAGCTTCATAGGTTCTACGGGTCATGAGCAAGTTTACTAGAGTCTTGCGGATCGGTACGGAGACATCTGTACTTATCTTTTAGAGGCTACCAAACTGTTAGGAAAAACATCACTATCTTGCATTCTTGACGTGTGAACCTTTACTCTTCTATTCTCTTACATATAGTGAGGACACGTTCAACCATATAAGATGGACGGGTACTAGTACCTCCAATGAGGGTTGTGAGAGGACAAGGCCTAGGAAGAGGCCGGGCCTGAGGTAGAGGTAGAGGTGGGACCCGCGCCACAGGTACGCAGCTGAAGCAGCACTTGTGGAGCCACCAGTTGCTCAAGTGGATGAGCAGGTTCTAGATATTGTTGAGCCGGTGGGACTAGATCAGACACCGAAATTACCTGTTGCTATGCCTGGTCTTTAGGAGATTTTGGCTCAAAACATGAGTGAGTACACGAGCTTGGCTCTGGCAGGTATGATACCACTTTCACCAGCTACCTCACAGGCTGGGGAGGAGCCTAGACTCCCGCCGCCCATACATCGGAGCAGCTAGCTTAGGGTTATCCAACATCAGGGGTGTTGGCAGTTCAGCTAGTTGTTGCTGCTTGGGCCGAGGATAGACCATCCTTAACCTAGAAGGAGCAGAAGAGGTTAGAGTGATTTTAGAGACTTCACCCTTTCCAGTTCAGTGGAGGAGAGTCTGAGGATGCTCAGGGTTTTCATGATCAGTGTCATTGGATTATCGCATAGCGGGTGTTCTGGACTCCGATGGAGTCGACTTCACTACTTTTCAACTCATAGTGCTAGCCTATAGGTGGTGACAAACCTATGAGTCAGGTAGACCAACAGGTGCAGCATCACTCACATGACATCAGTTTTCAGTTCTCTTCTTAGAAAAGCTTTTACCACAAACTCGCAGAGAGGAATTGTGCAGGGAGTTTAAGCATCTACGCTAGGAGGGCATGACTATGACCTAGTATGAGATGCGATTCGTGGAGTTTGAATGTAATGTAGAATTTTTGGTCCCTACTGAGAGGGAGAAGATGGGGAGGTTCATTGATGGCATCAACTATGTTATTTGATATGGTATGGCCCGAGAGTCCCAACCAGATGCTAGATTTTGCCAAGTGTTCAAGGTTGCTAGACGCTTGGAGCATGTTCACGCGATTGAGAGAGAGAGGAGTGGGAGGCCAAGAGGCCCTGTGTTTCGGGTGGTTTTAGTGGTGCCTCGTATGGAGGTTAGTCAAATTACAGCAGAGATCATCTTTTTAGGCTCGCTTAGGCAGCTCATCAGAATTCCCGTGGTTCATCAGTTAGCCACAGTTCATACAGTGCTCGCCCAGTTCAATCATCATTCAGTGTGCTACCGGCATAGAGTTCTACCGTGTATCCTCTTCTTAAGGTTCCTCAGGTAGTTATTCGGATTATCAGGGTCAGTCGTAGCGTCAGCAGCCTCGTCAGAGGAGGAGTTGTTACAAGTGTGGAGACTTGAGTCATCTCAAGAGGGATTGCCCTAGACTTCTGAGTAGTGCACCATAGCAGAGCACAACCTATGGTTCCAGCACCAGTAGCTACACCACCCGCATAGCTAACTAGGGGGGCTCATTCAGTTCGAGGTCGCCTTAGAGGGGGAGGTCATACGTGTGTTGGACAGACCCATTGCTATGCATTTTTTGCCCGGCCAAAGGCAGTTGCTTCCGATGCCAGATCACAGGTGTTGTTTTAGTGTTCCACAGGGATGCTTCAGTGTTATTTGACCTTTATTCCACTTATTCTTATGTGTCATCCTATTTTGCTCGTTATTTGGATATGCCTCGTGATTCTCTTGATATTACTGTTCATGCATCTACATCGATTGGTGATTCTACTATAGTGGATCGGGTATATCAGTCTTGTGTGATTACCATTGGAATTTATGAGACTAAAATTTATCTCTTATTGCTCAGCATGGTTGATTTTGAGGTGATTTTGGGTATGGATTGGCTATCTCCATACCATATTATTCTTGATTGTCATGCTAAGACTACAACGTTGGCAATGGTAGGGTTGCCTAGGTTGGAGTGGAGAATTTGGTTGGTCATACTCCAGTAGAGTGGTTTCGTATTTTAAGGATCAATGGATGGTTGAGAGGTGGTGTTTGGAATATTTGGCCTTCGTGCGAGAAGTTAGTGTTGATACTCTTACTGCTGAGTTAGTTCTAGTAGCGAGGGAGTTCTAGATGTGTTTCCTGCATACCTGCTGAGCATGACACCTTACATGGATATTAATTTTGATATTGATTTGGTGTCGGGCACTCAGCACACCTATATTCCACTATATCGCATGGCACCAATGGAGTTGACGGTATTGAAGGAGTAGTTACATGAATTGCTTGATAAGGGTTGCATCAAGCCTAGTGTGCCACCTTGGAGTGCACCAGTACTATTTGTGAAGAAGAATGGTTCTATGAGGATGTGCATTGACTACAGGCAATGGAACAAGGTTACTATCTGATGTGCCGTACAAATGCGGCACTTTCGATGCTAATTTCATAGACTTTAGCTCATCTTCTAAAGCATTGTAATTCATTTCTTATGTAGTTTTGGTATTTTAAAGGAAACCAGATTGAAGAGCCAAGAGCATGTAAAAGATGACAAAAAACCATGAAGAAGGCAGATTTGCGACAGATATGCGAACTGTAGACCTATCGTAGCTCAGTTTCAAGAGACAAGTAATGTGGTTCAATATGCGGTCGCATAACTTATGTGCGGATCGCGGAATTGTCGCACAAATGCAAAACAAATTCAGTGAAGACGAATCTACGATCCATTATGCGACCGCGAAATCATTATGCGGACCGCATTACCGATATGCGATGGACATCTAGAAAGAGTGCAGATCAAATCTGTGACGTTGCTACTGATGTGTGGATCACAGACCAGTTCCACAGTCCATTATGCGATTGCAAACTAATCTAAAGGGCTATTTTTGCCACATTATTTCTACGAATTTTGGGTCATTATAAATAGATCAACTGGAATTTTTGTGGGTCATCTTATTTTAAAAATGTCCTACACTTAGAGCATTGAATACACCACTTGTTTTGGAGCTTTTTGGAGAGATTCCAAGACTTTGTCTTCATTGTATGCTTTTATGACTTTCATTATTGATTTGTTCTTGTATTTTAGTATGAGGAGCTAACTTTCAATACTAAGGTTGTGGACCCTAAGTGGGTGTAATGTTAATGGGTGTCACCATTATATATATATATATATATGTATATATACATATGTATATATATATATATGGGTGGTTGATTTCTATTTATTTCTTATGCTTCATCTATCGTTGAACATTGCAAACATTAATTAGTGCCAATTTACTTTATCTTTCACTTGGTAATGTGGGTTTGGGTTTGGTAGAGTTGAATAGCAAGAACTCAAGTCTTTAAACCTTGTTTAATAGAATCACTTAGGAATACGTAGGTTCGACTTGGCATAAATTAGTTACTCTCACTTGTAACTCTTTTGTATTTGGGAAAATCATAAAGAGGAAACACTACCCATCTATTGGGACATATTAGGTAGTCATTTAGGAACCATTTTCATATTAAAGAACCTCCCATTAGAAATATATCATATTAACACCAATAGCATTACATTCCATAGAAGGGGACACAATCTTACTTTCTTAATCCATTTAATCATTTCTCTTAACAAAATAGCTTCTCTTAACATATCACAATGAGCAACGTATTTCGGGCTTATCTAGATTTCTTTGTCATTGTGTTCAGTGAAAGAGGAGCATGAGCAACACTTGAGGATCGTGCTCCATACCATGAGGGAAATGAATCTATATGCTAAATTCTCCAAGTGTTAGCATTGGTTAGGTTCATTGTCATTCTTAGTTCATGTGGTGTCCAATGAGGGGATTGAGGTGGATCCGAAGAAGACAGAGATAGTTCATAGTTGGCCCAGACCTTCTACTGCCATAGAGATCCAGAGATTCCTTGGGTTGGCTGGGTACAATCGCTGTTTTGTGGAGGGGTTCTCATCTATCGCGGCCCCATTAACTAGATTGACGCAGAAGGTTGCTCCATTCAGGTGGTCTGACAAGTGTCCGGAGATCTTTTAGATGCTCAAGACTGCCTTGACTACAGCTCTAGCTCTAGTTTTGACTTCGAGGTTGGGTTCTTATATAGTCTATTATGATGCTTCACGGGTTGGCATTAGGTGTGTTGATGTAGGATAGTAGAGTGATTGACTATACTTTGCATCAGTTGAAGCCCCATAAGAAGAACTACCAAGTGCACGATTTAGAGTTAGTAGCCATTGTCCACGCGCTCAAGATTAGGAGGGACTATCCTTATGGTTTATCTGGCAAGGTGTTCACGGATCATAGGAATTTCCATCATCTTTTCAGGAAGAAGGACTTAAACTTAAGGCAATATAGGTGGTTAGAGCTATTTTAAGACTATGGTATCACCATTCTTTATCGTATGGGGAAGGCCAATGTGGTAGCCAATGCTTTGAGTAGGGAGGCGGAGAGCATTAGGAGTCTTGCTTTTATTCTAACTGGAGAGAGACCATTAGATTTGGACGTGTAGACCTTGGCCAACATGTTCGTGAGGTCAGATATTTAGAAACCTTGCAAGGTTCTTGCTTGTGTTGTATCACGGTCGTCCTTGATTGAGTGCATCAAGGCGCATCAGTATGATGACCCCCACTTATTTTTCCTATGTGATACGGTGCAACACAGTGATGATAAGGAGGTTACTATTGGTAATGATGGGGTATTGAGGCTTCAGGGCTAGATTTGTATGCCTAATGTGGATGGTTTGAGACAGTTGATACTCGAGGATGCCCATAGTTCGTGGTATTCCATCAATCCAGTTGCCGCAAAGATGTACCGTAATTTGAGGTAGCATTATTGGTGGCAGAGAATGAAGAAAGATATTGTTGAGTATCTGGAACCGTGTTTGAACTCTCAGCAGGTTAAGTACGAGTATCAGAGACCTGGTGGTTTGCTTCAGAGGTTTGATATATCAGAGTGGAAGTGGGAGCATATCACTAAGTATTTTATAATTGGGTTTCCACGGACCTTGAGGAGATTCAATGCGGTATGGGTCATTGTGGACAGATAACCAAGTCTGTGTACTTCATTCCAGTCATGACTACCTATACTTCAAAGCAGCTGGCTTGGATTTATCTTAGAGAGATTGTACGGCTTCATGGTGTGCCCGTGTCTATTATCTTTGATCAGGGGACTCAGTTCACATCATATTTTTGGAGAGTAGTGCAACATGAGTTGGACACACTGGTCGAGATGAGTACGAAATTTCAACCCCATGCGGACAAGTAGTCCAAGAGTACTATTTAGATCTTGGAGGATAAGTTAAGAGCACATGTCATTGATTTCGGTGGTCAGTGAGACCAATTTTTGCCATTAGCAAAGTTCGCCTACAACAACAGCGATCAGTTGAGTATCCAGATGGCTCTATATGAGGCCTTGTATGGGGGCAATGTCATTCTTCAGTTGGTTTGGTTTATCCCGGGGAGGCTAGATTGTTGCGCACTAATATAATTCGAGATGCTTTGGAGAAGGTGAAGTTGATTGAGGAGCGGCTTCATACAGCTCTGTCTAGGAAAACAAGTTATGTTGATAGGAAGGCTCATGATGTGGCATATATGGTGGGTGAGAAGGTTCTACTCTGAGTTTTTCTCATGAAGGGTGTGATGAGGTTCAGGAAGAAGGGCAAGTTGAGCCCTCGATATATTGGTCCATTTGAGGTCTTGGAGATGGTTGGTGAGGTGTCTAACAGACTCGCTTTGCCACACAGCTTATCGTGAGTTAATCTAGTGTTTCATGTTTCCATGCTCTAGAAGTATTATGAAGATCTGTCACATGTGTAGGTTACAGCTCGGTGCTGTTGGACAAGGATTTGACTTATGAGGAGGAGCCAGTGGCCATTTTGGATAGGTAGGTTGTCATGTTGATAACGAAGAATATTGCATCGGTGAAGGTTCAGTGGAGGGGTCAAACGGTCGAGGATGCGACTTGAGAGACCAAGCATTGTGCAGAGCGGATATCCTCACCTTTTTGGCACTTCAAGTATGATTCTAGACTCGTTTGAGGACGAATAATTGTTTGAGAGGGGGAGAATATAACGACTCGGCCGGTCATATTGTGTAACTTAGCCATTTCCCCCCTATTTGATGCTTTACATATGTGTACTTGTCGTTCTGTGACTTGCGAGTGAAGTTGGTTTGGTTTCGGGAGAGTATTGGATTGAATTAGGACACTTAGTCCCAAGGTTGGAAGCTTAAGTTGTGAGCGTTGGCCGGAGTTTTATTTTTGTGTACGGCCCCTGAATGGTGTTTTGATGGTTCCAGTAGGTTTGTATGGTAATTTTGGACTTAGGCGTATGTTTGGATTTGGATTTGGAGGTTCCTATATTGATTTGGCTTGGCGAAAGTTGAAAACATGAAGGATTGGAAGGTTCACAGGTTTGATCAGGAGTTGACATTGTTGATATCGGGTTCAGATTGTTATTCCGGTAGTTGGAATATCTGTTATGTCATCTAGGACTTGCATTCAAAATTTGAGGTCATTCCGAGTTGTTTAGGCATGTTCGACGTAAATTTTGAATTTGGAACTTGGATTAGATCATTAAGTTTGAAGTGAGGTGCGGTTCATGGTTTTGATGTTATTTTTTGTAATTTGAGGTCTCGACTAGGTCTGTTTTATGTTTTGGGATTGGTTGATGTGATTGGGCAGGGTCTCGAGGACCTCGGGTGTGCTTCAGAGTAGTTTTACCATTTTCCTTTGTTTTAGAACTGCTCGTTTCTAGTGTGCTGGTGTTCATCACGACCACGGAAGTGGGGTTGCTATTGCGGAGTGTGTTTTATGGCTAGCACCTTTTTGTTCTATGCATTCGCAGTGCAGTTGTTGCGATCGCGGACACTATAGAGCTGAAGCTTGGCATTCCCGGTGCAGGGTCACAATCGCGTAGGATCTGTATCAGACAGGGAGGTCAGGTGGCTTAGCCATCGCCTTTGTGGAACGGCGCTGTGTTCGTGTAGGCTTAGGAGTTGGTGAAGCATGTCACGGGTAGCTGGTCGTGTTTGTGTAGGGTCTTCTAAGGTAGCTTTTAGTTTGTGCTTAGCGATCGCGAAGTAGGTCCTGCAATCTCCGTTAATTTTGTTACTATGTTCCTTTTTTTTGCTATGATCGGCTTGCCTAGCAAGTGAGTTTGGTGTCATCATGACCAGTTGGTGGTTTTGGGTCGTGGCAATCCTTCCGAACAGCCAAAACTCACTCTCGAGGGCCGCTACCTCTAGCACCCAGATCTGCACACAAATATGTAGAAGTGTAGTATTAGTACGGGACAACATGTACTTAGTAAGTATCAAGACTAACCTCGGTGAAATAGTAATGAGGTTCAAGTCATGTGATGCTCACTAATCAGAGAACTTGTATAGTAACTCAAATAACTAATAACAAGAATATAACAAGATGTAGTACCATCAACACAATGAAACAAGAGTTATCAACTCATCATGGGATAATCATGTTTGATAAAGAATTATCAGTCAATAACAGAGGCATAGAGTAGCATCTTAAAAGCAGTGAGAAATTATGTAAAGATCATAACAAAGATTATCATTTGCTAAATCAGGAATGACACCCTTATACTCTTTATTTTTTCAACAAGAATGCCACCCTTATTCCGCCACATGTTCATAATCAAGAATGCCACCCTTATTCTGCCACATGTAAACAATAAAAAAAATCTTCCCGTATCAATAATCACAATCGCACGACAAAGATATCGTGCTACAATATCATCACAATCGCATATCAAAGCTTCGTGCAAACACCCAATCAATTCACCCCAACATGTTCACATGTGCCATAATCATAACAAAGCAATATGCCAAATTACCACGAAAAAAGGATATGCTCATAATTTTTCAACAAGGTGAATAAGGACATGACAATAATAAAATGAGGATGAGTGTTGAACTTATAAAGCATGACTACGGCCAAATCAATTTAGCAATGATTCCAAAAACACCCACCTTGGCTAAGTAGGAAATAATAATCCTATAACATAATCTCTAGCATGCAAGGAAAGATCGCCCAGGCATACAAAGAATTACATATATATAATAAGAGAAAACAATCAAATCAAGGAATAGTAGAAGCCTATCATCTAATTCGTATATTTTTCACACATAGCACCCACATATACACTCGTCACCTCGCATATATGTTGCATCACTTACATTACCATTTGACAAATAAGTTCTAAGCCTAAGAGTTATTCCCTCACATAAGATTAGGAAATATACTTACCTCAAACGGGCAAAAAGAACCCTCCAAAATCACCTTCCTCTATAAACCACCTCTGACCGACTTGAATCTAGCCAAATACAACTCAATAACGTCAAATAAAGCCGTGGGAAACAATCCAAAACTGTAAATCAAATTCCTAAAAGTCAACAAAAGTTAACCCGGGCCCACATGGTATCAAGGGCAAGATCCCGACTAACCATAACACCACGAGTCCAAATATATGATTATAATCCAAAACCTAGTCCAAACCCAAATCCCCTTTTTCACTCTCTTAAGTTATAGATGAAAACCCCAAATTTTCCTTTAAAATTACAAGGTTTAGGTAGAGAAATCCATGCGGATTCAAGATAGAAAGCCAAATCCAAGTGAAAATTGCTTACCTCCAATGCAGTAGTGAAAATTCTCTCCAAAATCTCCACCTCTCGAGGTCTAGGGTTAAAAATATGGGAGAATGGGTAAAATCCCGAAATTATATCTCTTATAGGTCTGCCCATTGATGCACTTCGCGAACGAGGTCACTGCCTCACGTTCGTGAAGTACAAAGGTTCACTTCCTCAAATTAACCCTTTGTGAATGCTGGCCCCCAGCCCATGAACGCGATGCAAAAATACCACTGGCCTACATGAACATGGGACCTCTCATGCGAATGCGAAGGCCAAGCCTTGGCCAAGCCCCAACTGCTTGATACTACGCGAACGCGACCCTACTGTCGCGAACGCGAAGACCACTTAGCCATGACCAATCGGGAATGCAAAACTACGAAAGCAAAGTACAAAATCTGCCCAGCACCAAAAATTCCTCCACGATCGCGAAGAAGGACCTCACACTAGCCAAATCTGCAACTTCCAACAATGCTCCAGGTGGTCAAAAACTCATTCGATGATGCAGGCCAACCTGATCAAGCTACGTTCATGCCATCAATGTTGGATAAGACAAGACAAGGCATTGGTTAGCCTTCATTTAAGCGTTGATAATACATTGGAAGGTGGCATGTGATGTTGTGACAATATTTTGATTATTTTTTAGTTATGAAAGACATTAATTATTACTTATTTTGGAGTCCCGCGTGACTAATTCTTAAATTTAGCCAAATTGTGGCCTTTTTGTTAGTTATTTGTTTCCTAGTTGATTAAGTTTAACTAGTTATTCTTTTCCTATTTGATTTAGGTAAAGGCTCATTCTATATAAGCCTAAAGACTACATTATTTTCAGGACCTTACATTAATTTTACAAAGAAATTTCGGCCAAGCCTTTTGTGCTTCCAAACGTGTGACTTTAACTTGTCCAATTTTTGTGCGATTCAAAATTGAACTTGTTTCCTTGTTTGATTGAATAATTTGCAAGATCACCGTTATCTTGAGGGCCGTTCGTATAGTATAGGTACTCCTTGGTTTCATCAAGAAGGTAAGTAGACTAGTTCCTACTTGTTGTCTTGATAATTCATGGAGCGTCTTGCTTCTATCTTTTGTTTTCTTGTTCCGCATTTAATATTGCATCAGTTGGTATCAGAGCTTGGAATGGGTTTGTTTTTACAATCCCAATCCTGTTCTTCGTGCCTTAGTTTTAGGTTCTTTAATTTCGTTTTTTATCAAAAAAAAAACAAGTTAGCCTAAATCAACTAGGAAACAAATAACTAACTAAAAGGCCACAATTTGGCTAAGTTTAAGAACTAGTCACGCAGGACTCCAAAAAACAAGTAATAATTAATGTCTTTCATAACTACACAATAATCACAACATAGTCACCACATCACACGCCACTTTCCAATGTATTATCAACACCTAAATGAAGGCTGACCAATGCCTTGTCTTGTCTTATCCAACATTGATGGCATGAACGTAGCTTGATCAGGTTGGCCTGCATTATTCAACATTTGTGGTCTTGAATTATTTTATATTAGTCTTGGAATTCTTGAAGTTCTCGAACGCCCAAAATTGTTGTTCTTAAAGGTAGTAACATGAAACTCAAGAATCTTGAATTTCTTGGAATTAAAATTGTAGTTCTTGAAGAGTTTTGCGTTGTTCTTGAAGAGGGTCTTGAATCCTTAATCGTTCATAACGAGTCTTCCTTGAATTCTTGAACATTAATTTGTTGTTCTTGAAGGGAGTTTTGAAAAACGTGTAAGGGGGCTTAAAACGTGTAAGGGAGGTCGAATTTGGGAGGAGAAAGAGGAGGAATAGGAAACCCTAATTCTGATCCAAGAAGGAAACAACTCCCAATCCAAAAGGGAGAAGTTTCAAGGAGTTGAAATGCTGTTTGGACAAGGAGAGGAGGGGCGAATTTGGGTTGGAAAAGGAGAAGGGGGGTTCTCCAAACTAAAGTGGGAAAGCTTCAAAAATTTCCTTCCCTTTACTATTTCGAAATTCCTTCTTGAATTACGTTAATTCTAATTAGTAATTCTTAGGTAATTTCCTACTTAAGTAATTACTAATTTTTCAGCTTGTAGGACCTCGTGCTAAAACTCAAAATTTTCACTTTCGTAGATAATTCTTGGCTTCTTGTACTCACTTAAAAAGCTGTCCGCCTATCGAGCCCGAAGAAAACTATTGAACTTGTGAACTTGAAAGGTCACTAAGGAACTTGATCAATTAGAGGAAGCCAATTTGAGGACAAGTACGAAATCCTACCCGAAAATTTCAGTGAACCCGAGAGTCAGTCAAAAAGTGAGAGAGAGTATTTTTAACTAACCTTAACACATTCTCTAGTCTTGTTTCTTTTGCAGGTACATGGCTACGGAAGGAGAAAAGGTTGTGACAAACATTACTTTAGCCGAGCTTTGGGCTGAAGTAAGGGGGCTTATTATCCGAGTGGAGAACCTTAAAAGAACTGCTAGTACTTGGAAGAATGTCGGGGAAGGAACTAGTGATGGTTCTACCTTAAAACCTGAGAATGATGGTACTGTTTGTAAGGTTGAGTGTGACGATGAAGTTTCTACTAACGTTCACCCCTTGCCTAGTGTTGTTGATTATGTTTTGCAGGAATATGTGGACATGTTTGCCCTGCGAGGAATTGGTCCATTCCAAGTGTTGGAGGAGATCAATAATAAAGCCTATGTTGTAGACCTACCTGGTGAGTATAGTGTTTTTAAGACGTTCAACGTTTCTGACTTAACTCGTTGTGTTGCAGGTAGTGCCGCTTTGAAAGATGAAGATGGTTCAATTTCGAGGACGAAATCTTCTCAAGAAGGGGAGAATGGTGCAGGCCACAAGCTACGTTCATGCCATCAATGTGGGATAAGACAAGACAAGGCGTTGGTTAGCCTTCATTTAGGCGTTGATAATACATTGGAAGGTGGCGTGTGATGTTATGACTATGTTGTGATTATTGTTTAGTTATGAAAGACATTAATTATTACTTGTTTTGGAGTCCTGCGTGACTAGTTCTTAAATTTAGCCAAATTATGGCCTTTTTGTTAGTTATTTGTTTTCTAGTTGCTTCAGGTTAACTAGTTATTCTTTTCCTATTTGATTTAGGTAAATGCTCATTCTATATAAGACTAAAGACTACATTATTTTCAGGACTTTACATTCATTTTACAAAGAAATTTCGGCCAAACTTTTTGTGCTTCCAAACGTGTGGCTTTAACTTGTCCAATTTTGGTGTGATTCAAAATTGAACTTGTTTCCTTGTTTGACCGAACAATTTGCAAGATCATCGTTATCTTGAGGGTCGTTCGTATAGTATAGGTACTCCTTGATTTCATCAACAAGGTAAGTAGACTAGTTCCTACTTGTTATCTTGATACTTCATAGAGCGTCTTGCTTCTATCTTTTATTTTCTTGTTTCCGCATTTAATATTGCAGTACCCGAGCCACCTAGGACCCCGTCCAATCATACCAACAAGTCCATAAACACTACGGGACCTATCCAAAGCATCTATCACGTAGGGTAACATCACAACAATGAATCAATGGCCAATACACAAATTGAACTTCTCTTAAGTTCAAGAACCTTAAAACTTCAAACCAAGCATCCGATTCAAGCCTAACAAATCTGGAGTAAAACAAACCTTGGCACACAAGTCCGAAATGACAAAACGAACCTATTATAATTTCGGAACAACAATCCGAACCTGATATCATCAAAGTCAACCCCCGGAACTCTCCAAACCTTCAAATTGCCAACTTTAGGCAAACAGCGCCAAAACACCCTCCTCCAAATCAAAATCTGAAATACGCCTAAGTTTAAAATCACCATAAGAACCAACTGGAATTATCAAATCACTAATCCTAGGTCGTTTACATAAAAGTCAAACCTTAGTAATCTCTTATAACTTAAGCTTCCAACAAAGGAACTAAGTGTTCCAATTCACTTCTAATCATTCTCAAAACCAAACCAACCATTCCCGCAACTCACAAAATAACAATCAAGCATATAAAAAGTATCAAATAAGGAAACAGGGTTCAAATACACAAAATGACCAGCCAGGTCGTTACATTCTCCCCCTCCTAAAAAATATTTGTCCTCGAACGTGGAGTGTCAAAAATATGAGGATATCTGCTCCGTATATAATGCTCGGTCTCCTAAGTCGCCTCCCGGACTGGCTAACTCTCCATTGGACCTTCATCGATGCAGGTATAAACTAGTCCCGCTGACCTCCAAAATCAATAGTGCATGCCCTCAACATGTCTTCCATGATCTGAATGGTCTACTTGGACCACCAGTCCATCTTAGGGTGAACTGGAGTACTCAACTTAGCCTGCTTGCCCAACTCACGCTAGACCGCTCTCCAATAGTGCAAAGTAAACTGGATGACGTAGTTTTAGATAATAGAAACAAGTATACCATGCAGGCGAACAATCTCCCTGATGTAGATCCTAGACAACTGCTTAGAAACATAGGAAGTCATAGCCATAATAAAATGTTGACTTGGTCAACTGGTTCACAATGACCCAAATATCATCAAACTTCCTTAAGGTCTGTATAACCCTACCTCAAAGTCGATGGTAATGCACCACCACTTCCACTCTGGTATATCAATCTTCTGAAGTAAACCGTTCGATTTTCGATGCTCATACTTGACCTGTTTGTAATTCAAGGACCCAGAAACATGCCAAATAATGTCATTCATCCTCCTCGACCAATAATGTTTCTTCAAGTAATGATACATCTTCATAGCACCTAGATGAGTGGAATATCGTGAACTGTGAGCCTATTTAAGAATCAACTCCCTCAAGTCATCAACATTAGGAATAGACACTCGACCTTGAAGTCGCGACACACCATCATCACCAATATTCATCTCCTTAGCATCACTGTGCTGCACCACGTCCATAAGGAAAAGCAAGTGGGTGTAATGACCCAAAACTGCCAAAACTATATCGTAGACCATAGTTGAGGCCATCAATGAACCCCCTGATCTTCTCCCTCTCAGTGGAAACCAACCACACTGTATGACGTGGCAAATCTATGAATCACTTCTCGTACTAGGTCCCTGTCATACCCTCTTGGCGTAGATTCTCAAACTCTCTACGCAACTCCACCATACAAGTCTGTGGAATAAATTTCTCTAAGAATAGAACTAAACTGATGCCATGTAAATGGTGATGTGCTAGATGGTCTACCTGACTCATAGGTCTGCCACCACCTGTAGGTTGGCCCTATCACCTGAAAAGTAGTAAAGTCAACCCCACTGGAATCTAGAAAACCCATTGTGCGAAGAATCCAATAACTCTGATCAAGAAAACCCTGAGCATCCTGTGACTCTCCTCCACAGAACATGGAGGAAGAAGCTTCTGGAATCGCTCTGACCTCTTCTGCTCCACATCAGTCATAGATGGTCCAACCTCCGCCATCGCATCAACAACTGGCTAAACTGGCAACACCCCTGGTGTTTGTTAACCCCTGCTACTAGTATCATACCCACCCTAGCCAAGCTTGTGTACACACTCAATATCTGAGCCAAAGTCTCGTGAAGACAAGGTATAGCAATATGTACCACCAGTGGCTGAGCTGGTCCCACTGCCTCAACAGTATCCGGAACCTGCTCCTCCATTAGAGCAACTAGTTGCTCCACAAGTGCTACTCTAGCTACAGTGCAAGCCCCACCTCGGCCCCTACCTCAGCCCTGGCCTCTCGCGATCCTGACTGGTTGCACTAGTGCCTGCCCTCCGCCCCCCCCCCCCCC
>MCJB01020528.1:91798-134803 GCA_002018475.1 Nicotiana obtusifolia
CCCCCCCCCCCCGATCCGCTAGAACGTGTCCTCACAATCCGTGAGAGAATTGAAGAGTAAAGGTTCACACTTCGAAATTAATAGATCTGCATGACAAGAATGCAAGAAAGTAATGTCTCCTAACAGTTCGGTAGCCTCACAAAGATAAACAAAGACGTTCCCGTGTCGATCCGCAAGACTCTACTAAACTTTCTCATGACCCGTAGAACCTGTGAACCTAGGGCTTTGATACCACCTTGTCACGACCCAAAATCACAAACTGGTCGTGAAGGTGCCTAACTCATTTACTAGGCAAGCCAACATAGCAAAAGCAATACATAATAATAGAAATAGTACAAATAGTATAAGTATATTGCCAATAACGTAAATAACTGCGTCGAAATACAATAATCCCCTATAACTAGTAAATATAGTATCATGAGCTCTAAACAGAAGTACAAGTCTAGAATACAAATAGCATATTGTCTGAATGAAAATAGTAGTACTAAAAAGAAAAGAGACGCCAAGACCGCAGTGGAGATACAACTCTACCTTGTCTCTTGAAATACAAGCTTAGCAACAAGTTTTAGTTACTAATGGCTTGGACCAACACCTGGATCTGCACAATCAAGTGCAGAGTGTAGTATGAGTACAACCGACCCCATGTACCCAACAAGTATCATAACTAACCTCGGTTAGGTAATAGAAGCATGAATTATTAATGATAATCGCTAATCACCTGTACAGTTCATAAAACTTACAAGTACAGAACCATAATATGGTCAATTCATAAACCACAGATAAAACCATATTGGTGCATACAATAACTTAAACATACTCTGCTCAATCCATCATATAAAGAAGATATGCAAATAAAATAGGTATACAACCAAGGAAATTACAAGTAAAGAAGAAATGCAATAACCGAATCAAGCACTGGCTAGTCTTTCCTCATACCTTGTGTACACCACCAAGAGAGAAACATGAGAGGGTGACTAGGGGGATGGATACTTATCCACACGCTACACAGACAACTACGTGCTGCACGAACAACTCACGTGCCAATAATAACAATATATCTGATCTGCATGGATAACTCACATGCTCTCATATCACAACCGCACGAACAACTTGTATGTCCATAACCACAATCTATCAACCAATTCACATGCCAATAATCACAACCAGATGACCAATTCACGTGCCAATAATCACAAGCGCACGGCCAATTCACGTGCTACTAGTCCAAACCATATCACAACAGGAAGCATATATACAAGAATACACGTACATATATACTAGATATAGAATTTCATACTTATGGAATGGTATGATATGCTAAGGTGTATGCATGTGCAAAGTGTGTTATCATAGCTCAAATTGGGCAATTTCATCATGAAAGTAGCAATTATCAGGTTCAATTAGGAGATTAACCTCTATGTAAGCTCAAACATGGTTCAAATAGCTCACAAAAGGGGTACACATACAAGAAACATTACAACATGAAGCTTAGTAATAAATTCAAGGCATGTCGTAGCCTCAACATTACCCCCAGCATGAATAATATCCGGGCGCACGCACGTGGGCTCAACCCCACACATGTGCGCCACCCATAGCACGTAGCTATCACAAATAACTCAGACAACTAGTGCCTCAACAAAGTTGAGGTAAGATATTTACCTCGAGCAAGCTAAATTAGTAGTCTAGAAAGCCCTAACTGCTTGAATCAACCTCCAAACAACCCGAATCTAGCTAAAATAGCTTAATAATATCAATTAAAGCCACATGAAACAACCCCAAACAACAAAGCTAAGATCTAGGTGCAATTATGCAAAGTCAACCCCAAGCTCGTTCCCCGGAACCCGACAAAACTTGCAAATCTGGAACAACTATCCGATACGAGTCCAAACTTGTGTTTTTCATCCAAATCCAACAACAAATCGTCCCTCAAATAATCAATTTTCACTCTCCAAAATCTTAGTCAAAAACCCCCAAGTTCTAAATTAAATCCACATAAACTAGGTGTAATAATCTATGGGTAATCAATATCTATTATCAAAATTAAGAAAAATGCACTTACCCCTTAGATTGTGGTGAAAAGCCCTACAAAAATTGCCTCCAACCGAGCTCTACAACTCCAAATAATTAAAAATGACCAAACCCTTCAAAATAATATCATGTCTAGCAATTCCGCATTTGCTGACACGTAACTGCAGCGGTCAAAATACCGCATATGCCCATTTCACTAAACTTCCAGACCTCCTGTATCTGCGGCTCCTCCACCGTATCTATGTGATCGTTTATGCTATCCAGCATCTGCATTTTCGATCTTCCTCCAGCCCAGTCCACTTCTCTAGATCCAAGCCCGCATCAATAGAGTCGCATCTGCAACTACAATTCAGCATATGCAAAAACACAAGACTCAACAATCTTAAGCCATGCCAACATAACTCAAAATGATCTGAAACACACCCGAGGCCCCCCCAGGACCCCGTCCAATCAGACCAACTAATCCCAAAACATAACACGAACCTACTCGAGCCTCAAATCGCACAAACCAACATCAAATCCACAAATCACACCTCAATTTAAGCGTAAGGAACTAATCCAAATATTCAATTCAAAACTTATGACAAACATGTCTAAACAACTTTGAATGACCTCAAATTTTGCATGCAAGTCCTAAATGACATAACAGACCTATTCTAACTCCCGGAACTACAATTAGAATTTGATTGCCGAGTGACTAAGTGTACAGAGTGCCGAGTGATTGGGTGATTGAGTGTACTGATGAGCGCAAAACACACACTTAATCTGCTCGCTAGTCAAATATAGTACAATATAATATCGTATCCACAAGGATTGAATATAAACAGTATTCTCGTAGTTTATAACTTGATTGCTATCCAAGATGATCAACAATTGTGAAGTATATGATTTCTAACTAAAATTACTAAGAGTCCTAAGCTATTGACTAATGAAAATCAAAATAAAGATAAGCAAGGAAGTGATCAGTGGGAGAAAATAGGGGTTGATAGGATAGGTGCAAGATAATTGGTTGGGATCTAACTATAGATAAATCACTTCTAATGTTCAAGTAAGTTTCTCGAATTCGGTCAATAATTATTTCAAACGTTCAGCAAAAAATCTTGTCTCGATTAAGTCTTAACCTCACGAGATGAACCAATTTAAGCGCGTAATGAATTAATGAACTCACCAAACAATATAACGCAAAGATATCACAAGTTATGCCTCTCTCGATTACATGAACAAGTGAATATAGATACAACAGTTATATCATCCAAAAGCGCTTTAATACATAAAACTAGAGTTATATTTCACAAGCAATCATCAATACACCAAATCCATCAAACCCTAAAAGGGAACTACTCCATAGATATGGACAAATTCATCACAAATAAAGTTAAGGTATAGGAAAACATAAATTCAATCCAAACTCGTGTCTTGAGTGAGGACGGAATAATGAAATCCTTGTGCTCGTGTTCTTCCAACTCCTCCTTATCCTCCTTAGATCGAATATATGTCAAAAGCCCAGAAGTAACATTTTTCCATGTATTTATACTAAGTAGGTCGGGCCCAGATGATATCACCTTCTCCTAGTTGAAATAGGAAAATAACTGTGTAATAATTGCACAGGTATGCCGCATGGGGCGACGCGCCATGCAGGGCATTAATGGGGAAATCTAGAGAGCTAATTTATGACAGACAGCAGTAGATTGCACAAGCGCGGTGCCCCACGCGGCGCCACATACGCCACGACAGTGGGGATTTTCTTAGAGTATGGACCAAACTTTGATTTTTGACATCCAAACTCGACCCTGAACATGATCCCAGCTTGATTCTTTGTACTTTTACTCAGACTTCAAAGATCCAAATCCTCGAATTAGCTCCACAACGTCTACATCACTCGGAATCACTCCTACAAGGCATAAATCACACAATAAGTGCAAACACACTATCAATTTAAGCTCAAAACAAGTAAAGTGCAGTAAATTAGAGTGCAATAAGTGACAAAAACACGAGATTATAGTCTACCATCAACGCCCCACACATAAAACATTGCTCGTCCTCGAGAAATCAAACTACACTTCACATAGAACACGACCTTTTTCAACAACTCTGATGACTCATCACACCAAGAATATTTAAAACAGACTAAGTAAAATACTGTAACATCCTAGCCTTAAAATTTGACTTAAAAGCACCACACATTATTTATAACCCGCTCACTTATTCTAACATAGAGGTCAATGGCATTACCTTTCTTTCATGAATTAAGTGCCCTCACGCAACAATAGAAAGTAGTTCCGCACGTAATAGAATTTAAGAATAATTAGGAACTCAAGATAGAAACAATTCGCTCACTCTCAAAAACAACATTCATGTGCTACAAAAGATGTACCATAGGCTTGCCCATAGTGTACTACTCTACTAATTGAGCTCATTCAGTCAAGGATCAAATAGCACTTTAATTGGTTGTAATGTAGGTTGTGGGATGGGTAGGATACATTTAGATATAAGAGTGACTACATCTCCCTAAGCACTATAATACATACACTTCATTGTTCAAAACCACAGTTATGTCAAACCATTCCACCTTTACATCAATATACATTAACTCCCTACTTCTTTAAGCACAATTACATCAAGAGTCACCACTATCAAAGAATATTTTGCACAATAATACTACCTTTTTTCCTTTACTTCTTTAGTTAAGTGGCTCATACTTTTTCAAAACCATGCACCTTTCTCCTTATTTCATTAGTTCCACTTAAAAATCAAACCAACCACCCCAAACTTCAACTTTTACAATGTTCATACCAAATTCAAGTGCTCACGATAGGTACTTGGTTCAAATATATGGTCAATTCAAACAAATGGGTAAGGCTTGTAATGTGGTTGCCAAAGAAATAGGATTACAGGCTCAAAGGGGTTAACTAAGATACATAACAATTAGGTGGGTAAAAGCATATAACAGCCTCAATAATGAAGTGTCTATATCACTTCTAAGACAGAATGCAACTAATATTTCTCTTTGCACACAGAGGGCAAGTTCTAAATATCAAATGCAATGCACAGAATACCACAAGACCTCACACACACGTGGCACATAACTCACTCAGCATTGAATTATCAAGACACTCTAGTCAAAGTAGTTAAGCAAAGTTAAGATCATACAATTTAAGGTGCTTATGCAAGAGTCAAAAACTGAGCCTAAGCGTCACATTACAACACTCACTTTTCTCAAGGCATAACAAAGTTAAGAGATATTGCTTTCAATTCAATTCATAGCACAAGGTTTCCTACTACTAACAAAAATAAAAACCAACTACACTCGGTTCAAACAAAACCCATAGAAAAGAACCACGAAACAAAGAAAATCCAAGGGGGGCTTATTACACTACCTACAAAAGAAAATCTTTTTGTCTTTTCCTTCAACTTAAATCCCTCAAGAAGCCTGTCGATGATATCCATCGTCGGGAAAAATAAAAAAGTTTAAAACTTTTATGATTTCCAATTTTTTTTCTATCTCTAACTACTCCAACTAAAAAAAAAAGAATATATATACATACAATAAACAATTATCTCGTACCCCATAATTTAAGTTGTAGCATGTCCCCGTGATACACAACTAATATGCATAAGGTAAAGGAAACTTGCTTGAATATCTAACCGGGGTTTAAGTCGAAGTCGGGCTCCATTTCTCGCGCCCCAACTAATGCACACATCCATGCAGACTGCTTCATCTCAGCCTTTTTGGGGTACATACCACACTTATCTTTCTTACTCGCCGCAACCTTCTCTTTTGAACCCTTCACTTTCCTCTTAACACTCGCAGATGGTTGTTCTTTTTGTGCCCCCTTTTCTACATCCATCGTGAAAGTCACAGTCTCCTCACCCACTCTAAGCATGAGTTTTCTCTCGTGTATATCCAATATTGCTTTACTCGTTGCTAAGAATGGTCTTCCTAGGATAAGGAGGACCTCCTTGTTTTCCTCCATTTTCACCACTATAAAATCCATAGGACCTACGAACTTATCCACACGAATTAACACATCTTCCACTATCCCCTCGGGTATTAAATTCGTTTGGTTTGCCAGCTGCAACGATATTGGTGCAAACATTATCTCTCCAATCTCCACCTCTAGTTTCCTGCAAATAGATAGAGGCATTCAATTAATTGAGGCACCAGACTCACATAATGATTTATCAAACTGAATAGTTCCTATAGAGCAAGGTATAATAAAACTCCCTGGATCTCTACACTTTTTGTGGAAGTTTGTTTTGTAAGATCGCACTGCAATGCCCTCTAAGCTTGACCACTGAGGTCTCCTCGATTTTCCTTTTCTTTGTAAGTATCTCCTTAAAAAATTTGGCATAAGGAGGCATTTGTGAGAGCACTTCTGTGAATGGTAAGTTCACATGAACCTATTTTAACACATCCAGAAAATCTCACAAACTATTTGTCCAGCTTTTCTGTACATAGCTTTTGAGGGAAAGGTAGAGCAGGCATATGCTCGCTCTCATCATGTTCCTCCCTTCTCGAAGTTTCTCCCTTCTTCTTTATCTCAGCTTTTATCTGGCCCTTCTTCTTATTATCACCATTAGTCTTCAGCTGCTCCCCACTTTCCTTTTCAAGTTTCACATCTTTCTGGATCGGGGTGGGATCTTTCAATACTTGCCCACTTCTCAGAGTTACAGTATTCACCGCTTCTTTGGGATTTCTCTCAGTATCAGCGAGGAGAGTTCTTGGTGCCCTCTCAGATAATATTGTTGCAAGTTGCCCAACCTATCTCTCCAAGTTTTGAAAAGATGAGCCCAATTCTTTGATAGATGCTCCATAGGCGTCCAGCCACTCATCTGTCTTGATAACAAAGGTCTTCATTAGATCCTCTAGACCAAGCTGACTGGGATGTTGAGGCTGAAATTGCTATCTCTGTTGATTTGGTGTGCTGGAGCTCTTTGTCCCTAGGTCTAGAGTTATTTTGTTGCCATGCATTCGCGGTACCCCCAGGTGAACTCCATGAAAAATCGGGGTGCCTCTGACCCATTGCATTAAAATTGTAGTTTCCCACAACATTCACTTCTTCAGTTGAGGCTTGACACTCATGGGTAGGGTGTCCTCTTCCACATATATCACATGCTAGATGAGGCTCACTTTGTATCGAGGCTAAGATCAGATTGCTTATCTCTTTGGCCATAATATCAAGTTGTACCTGCACAGATATGTTAGCATCAACCTGGTGAACACCAGTCAATCTTCTTCTTTCAGTACTCTTAGAGGGCCACTGATTTGCATCTTCTGATAAATCATCAAGAATTGTAACTATCTCCTATGGAGTTTTCTTCATCAAGGGGTGTCCAGCTGCAGTGCTCAATGTTCTACGTGAGGCCGGTGTCAATCCCCAGCTGCATTTCTCATTGTTCTACGTGATACCGGTGTCAATCCATCCCAAAAGTCCTGGAGTTGCATCCAAAGTTCAATTCCACTATGTTGACACTTTTGAACAATCTCCTTAAACCTCTCCCATGCTTCAAAAACAGTTTCCATATCTTTCTGGCAGAAGTTATTGATTTCGCTTATAAACTTGCCCGTTTTAGCCGAGAAGATATATTTATCAACGAATTTTCTGGTTATCTCCTCCCAAGTTCTAACTAATCCCATGGGCAAGCTTCGAAGCCACTATTTTGCATCATATATAAGAGAAAAAGGGAATGCCCTTAAATACATTGCATCTTGTAACACACCATTGTATTGGAAGGTGTTCAAAATCTCCTCTAAGTCCATTAGATGTGTGTTTGGATCTTCGTTTGGCTTCCCTCTGAAGACAACCACAATTCTGATGGGTTTGAAGCAGTCCTTGCTTCAATTAAAAGTTGTTAGCTGCAACTGGAGGTGGTCTCACACTTGATAAGCCTTAATTGTAGACCGGTCTAGCTTAATCGCCAAGTGGTCTCCCAAGCTCGGGAGCTATATTTCTTAACTGGTCTATAGCCAAGGGTTGATTTTGAGCAATTCTTAGACCCCTCTCTTCTTCATAGATAATCAGTGCATCTCTAATAGATGCTTCTTCAGCATCCCGTTCAACTTGTCCTCGTCGTTGGGCTGTTTCTCTCGCAGCCAAATCTACATTATCCTCACCGTTTCCAGCCTTAAGTTCTTTGGTTGAGGACTGCCCAACCTTTTCTAATGTCTTAGTGAGGTTTCTTTCCTTCCTCTGCTGTCGCAATTGTTTTTCTATCTTTGGCTCGTATGGTAGCACTTCTTTCGCAGAAGCTTGAGTCATGCACCAATCTTAACCTGTAACATGTTACAGTCAAAGAACACCAACCGTAAAAAGAGAAAAATATAAAAAAGAAATGCCTAAATTAGCACTACAAACTATTTCAAACACTGTTGATTGCCAATCCCAGGCAACGACGCCAACATTTGACGAGCGCAAAGCACACATAAATTCTGCTCGCTAGTCATATATAGTATAGTATAATATCTTATCCACAAGGATTGGATTTAAACAGTATTCTCGTAGTTTCTAGATTAATTCCTATCCAAGATGATTAATAATTAAGAAGTATATGATTTCTAACAAAAATTACTAAGAGTCCTACGCTATTGACTAATGACAATCGAAATAAAGATAAGCAAAGAATTTATCAGTGGGAGAAAATAGGGGTTGATAGGATAGGTGCAAGATAATTGGTTGGGATCTAACTCTAGCTAATTCACTTCTAATGTTCAAGTGAGTCTCTCGAATTCGGTCAATTATTATTTCAAACGTTCAGCAAAAACTCCTCTCTCGATTAAGTCTTAACCTCATGAGATGAACTAATTTAAGCACGTGAAAATATGCACGAATGCTAGTGGATTGCTCTTTAGGAAAACCTCTTCCGATTATTCTCCTAGCTAGGTGTAATCAATTATTCAACTAGCCTCTTTCCATTGCTTAGAAGAAATAATGAACTCAACCAACAATATAACACAAAGATATCACAAGTTATGCCTCTCTCAATTTCATGAACATGTGATATAGATGCAACAATTAAATCATCCAAAACTGCTTAAATACATAAAACTAGAGTTATAATCCACAAGCAATTATCAATACACCAAATCCATCAAACCCTAAAAGGGAAGTACTCCATAGATATGGAAAAATTCATCACAAATAAAGTTAAGGTATAGGAAAACATAAATTCCATCTAAACTCGTCTCTTGAGAGAGGACGGAATGATGAAATCCTTTTGCTCGTGTTCTTCCAACTCCTCCTTAGCATCCTTAGGTCGAATATGTGTCAAAAGTCTAGAAAATGATGTTTTTCCATGTATTTATACAAAGTAGGGTCGGGCTCAAATTAAATCACCTTCTTCTATCCGAAATAGGAAAATAACTCTATAAAAATTGCACAGGCGCGCCGCATGGGGCACGCACCATGCAGGATTAATGGGGAAATCCAGAGAGCTAATTTCTGACAGACAGCACTATATTTCACAGGCTCGGCGCCCCACGGGCCACCCCATGCGCCGCGGCAATGGGGATTTCTTAGAGTATGGACCGAACTTCGATTTTTGACGTCAAGAGTTGGTCCTCGACCCCGGAACACGATCCTGGCTTGATCTTTTAGGCTTTTACTCAGAATTCAAAGCTCTAAATCCTCGAATTGGCTCCGCAACATCAACATCACTTGGAATCACTCCTACAAGGCACAAGACACACAATAAGTGCAAAACAGTATCAATAAAATCTCAAAACGAGTAAAGTACAGTATATTAGAGTGCAATAAGTGGGTAAAACATGAGATTATAGCCTTCCATCATGTACCGAGTGATTGAGCGTGAGACAGTGAGACTGAGTACTCTGAGAGCATGAGTACATGAGTTTATCACCGTGATGCATTACATTGACATGCATACTTGGCATATAGGCATAGAGATGCATTTACTCATGCTAAGCGATATTGTGACATTCATGACTTCACCTGCACATTGACATGTAGGCATTGGATGTACTTTCCTCATGCTATCTGAGAATGAAATATATTATCTTTTGTAGAAAGTTTTTGGAAAAAATCACAGTATGCTTATATACTCATATTTTGGTGATTTTAGTGAAAGATTTGGGTCTTACTGTTATACATGAAAAACATGCCTATTTTCCATAATTGTGAACGAGCTGAGCATCATATCTTTGAGTTATTACTTGGACTGCTTTTATTATATTCTTACGAGTTATTCTTGGCTATTGGTGTTGGACTATGACTATTGTCCAAGCTCATCACTGCTTTTAACCTAAGGTTAAGTTTGTTACTTATTAAGTACATAGGGTCAGTTGTACTTATACTACACTTCTGCACCTTGCGTGCAGATTTTGGAGTTGATTTTGTTGTTTATGGTGGAAGCCGGTATTGAAGATGTAGCTGTGCTCCGGTTATAGTTGCCTCTTGTTCTTGCCCATTAGATTTATAAATCTGTTTATGTATATTTCGAACAGATGATGTATTTATTTCATGCCAACTTTGTAAACTCTAAGTCTTAGAAGCTCATGATTTGTACTGCCATTTCATCGTATAAAAGTTCAGCCATTCATCGTTTATTTTCTTGGTAAATATCATTTGAATGGATTGTTGTTAATTGGCTTACCTAGCATGTTGAGTTAGGTGCTATAACGACTAGTTGGATTTTGGATCGTGACACCGGTGGTTGATGGTCGTGAAATGGCCCAAAATTAACTCCAATAGGAAGTTCTCAACGAGATCAATCGCTTGGTGTAAAGCTTATCATCAATTGAGCATTGGTTAAGGAAGAAATCTTCTATTTTTCTTTTTCTTTTCTTATTCAATTCAAGTGGCTCTTACTTTTTCAAAATAATGCACCTTCCTCCTATTTCAATAGTTCCACTGAAAAGCTAAACCAACACCCCGCACTTCAGCTTTTACAAAATTCATAACAAATTCAATTGCTCATGAGAGGTAAAAGGTTCAATAGATGGCCAATTCAAACAAATGGGCAGTGCTTGTAATGTGATTGCCAAAGAAATAAGATTACAGGCTCAAAGGGTTTTACTAAGATACATAAAAATTAGGTGGGTAAAACATATATCTGGCTCAACAATGAAATGCCTATATCACTTCCAAGACTTAATAAAACTGCTATTTCGCTTTGCAAACATACGGGGCAAGTTCTACTCATCAAATACAATACACAGAACAACACAAACCTCACACACACGTGGCACATAACTTACTCATGCTCATCAAGACACTCTAGTCAAAGCAATTAAGCAAAGTTAGGATCATATAATTTTGGGCACTTATACAATAGTCAAAAACTGAGCCTAAGCGTCACAACTAAAGAACTCACTGTTCTCAAGGCTTAATAAAGTCAAGAGATATTGCCTTCAAGTCCGTTCATAGCACAAGGTTTCCTTCTCCTCAAAAAATAAAAAGTAACTACACCCTGTTGAAAACCCTTGGAAAAGAACTGCGGTACAAAGAAAAACCAAGGGGGAATTAATACACTACCTACAAAATAATTTTTTTTTTCTTTTTCTTTCGACTTTATCAGTCAAGAAACCTGTGGAATGATATCCTTCATCGGCAAAAATCAAAAACTGTAAAAATTTTATGATTTTTTCAATTTTCTATCTCCAACTACGACAACTAACAAAACGAAAACTAATATACATATATACATACAAATATCCCTCACCCCACACTTTAAGTTGTGGCATGTCCCCATGACACACAATTAAAAAGCTTAAGGTAAAGGAAACCTCCCTGAGTATCTAATCAGCCTCAGAGTCGAAGTTGGGTTCCATTTGTCGCGCCCAAACTTATGCACACATCCATGTGGACAGCTTGTTCTCAGCCTATTTGGGAAACAACTCACACTTATCTTTCTCTCTCACTGCAGCCTTCTCTTTTGAGCCCTTCACTTTCCACTCAACACTTGCAACTGGTTTTTCTTTTTACACCCCTTTAGTACATCCATCTTGAAAGTCACATTTTTCTCACCCACTCTAAGCATGAGATTCCTCTCGTGTATATCTAATATAGCTCTACTCGTCGCTAAGAATGGTCTTCCTAGGATGAGGGAGACCTCATGTTTTCCTTCGTATTCACCACTGGTGTTATAGTCGTTTGGATTGCCAGTTGCAACGATATTGGCACCGACCTTATCTCTCCAATTTCTTTCTCCAGTTTCCTGTAAATAGTAGAGGCATTAAGTTAATTGAGGCACCAGAATAACATAAAGACATCAAAATGTATAGTTCCTAATGATCAAGGTATAGTAAAATTCCCTAGATCTCCACACTTTTGTCGAAGTATATTTGGTAGTATCACGCTGCAATGATCTGTGAGCTTCAGCACCGAGGTCTCCTCTATCTTCCTCTTCTTTGTAAGGATCACTTTCAAGAATTTAGCATAATAAGGCATTGTGAGAGTGTTTCTATGAATGGTAAGTTCACATGAACCTGTTTCAGTACATCTGAAAATTTTTCAAACTGCTTCTCCAGCTTTTCTCTACATAGGTTTTGAGGGAAAGGTAATGCAGGCATATGTTTGCTCTCCTCGTGTTCCTCCCTTCTTCTTTTTTCTTCCTTATTGTTATTCTAAGTTTTCATCGGGCCTTTCTTCATCTTGTCATCATCACAATTCAGTTGTTCCCCACTTTCTTTTTCGAGTGTCACATCCTGCTCCCCACTTTCTTTTTCAAGTATCACATCTTTTTGAATCGGGGTGGGGTCTTTCAACACTTGCCCACTTCTCAAGGTTACATCGTTCCCTGTTTCATGGGGATTTCTTTCAGTATCAGCTGGGAGAGTTCCTGAAACCCTCTCAGATAATATCGTTGCAATCTATCCCACTTGGTTCTCTACATTTCGAATTGCTGCCCCTTGTACTTCAAATCTTTCATCGGTTATCACAATGAAGGCCTTCGTCAGATCTTCTAGACCAGGTTGCTTGGGCTGTTGAGACTGAAAGTGCTACCTCGGCTGATTCATAAAACCAGGAGCACCTTGTCCTTGGAATCTAGTGTTGTTTTGTTGCCATGCATTAGCAGTACCCCCAGGTGAACTCCATGAAAAACCGGGGTGCTTCTGACCCATTGCATTAAAATTATAATTTTCCACATCATTCACTTCCTCAGTTGAGGACTTACACTCATGAGTGGGGTGTCCTCTTCCACATATATCACAAACTGCGTGAGGCTCATTTTTTATCGAGGTGAAGGTCAGCTTCCGTATTTCATTGGCCATAGAATCAAGTTGTACCTGCACAGATGTATTAGAATAACCTGGTAAACACTAATCGATCTTCTTCTTTTAGCACTCTTAGAAGGACATTGATTTGCATGTTCAAATAACTCATCAAGAATTGTAACTATTATCACCTCTAGAGTCTTCTTCATTAACGGCCTCCAATTGTATTGCTCAATGTTCTATGCGAGGCCGGTGTCAATCCATCCCAAAAGTCTTGGAGTTGCATCTATAGTTCAATTCCGCTATGTTGACACTTTCGAACAACCTCTTTAAACCTTTCCCATGCTTCAAAAATAGTTTTTGTATCTTTCTAGCAGAAGTTGTGGATTTCTCTTCGAAACTTGCCCGTTTTAGCTGAGAAGAAATATATGTATCAAGGAGTATTTTAGTCATCTCCTCCTAAGTTCTAATTGATCCCATAGGCAAGCTTCGAAGCCGCTGTTTTGCATCATCATTAAGAGAAAAGGGAATTCCCTACACTGCATCTTGTGACACCCCATTAGATTGAAAGGTGTTCATAATCTCCTCGAAGTCCATCAGATGTGTGTTTGTATTTGCGTTCATCTTTCCTCTGAAAACACAACAATTCTGAATGGTTTGAAGTAACCCTTGCTTCAACTCGAATTTATTTGCTCCAATGGAGGTGGTCTAACACTTGATAATGCTTGATTATAGACAGGTCTAGCCTAATCGCCAAGTGGTCGCCCAGGCATGGGAGCTATATTTCCGAACTGGTATGCAGCCAAAGGTTGATTTTAAGCAATTCTCTGAGCCCTCTCTTCTTCATACATAAACTATGCATCTCTAATAGTTGCTTTCAGCATCCCGTGCATCTTTTTCTCATTGTTGGGCTAACTCTATTGCAGCCAAATCTACATTATCGGTAGCGTTTCCAGCCATAGTTTCTTTAGTTGAGGATTGCCCAACCTTACCTAACATTTCGGTGAGATTTCTTTCCCTCCTCAGCTGTCGCAGTTGTTTTTCTATCTCTGGCTCGTATGGTAGCACTTCTTTCATAGAAGCTCGAGTAATGCACCAATCTTAACCTGTAACCTGCGCACAATCAACGAACACCAAACGTAAGACGGAAAAATAAAATAAAATAAAATAAAAAATTCCTGAAGTACCATTACAAACTGTTTCAAACACTATTAATTGCCAATCCCTAGCAACAACGCAAAAATTTGAGGAGCGCAAAACATACACTTAAATTATGCTCGCTAATCAAATATAGTATAGTATAATATCGTGTCCACGGGGATTGGATTTAAACAGTATTCTCGTAGTTTCTAGCTTGATTGCTATCCAAGTTGATCAAACAATTGGGATATATATAATTTTTAACTTAAATTAACTAAGAGTCTAAATCTATTGACTAATGAAAATCGAAACAAGGAATAAGCAAAGAAAGTTATCAGAGGAAGAAAATAGGGTTTTGATAGGATAGGTGTAAAATAATTGTTCAGGATCAAACTCTAGATAATTCACTTATAATGTTCAAGTAAGTCTCTCGAATTCACTCAATTATTAGTTCAAACGTTTAACAAAAACTCCTCTCTCGATTAAGTCTTAACCGCACAAGATGAACGAAGTTTAAGCACGTGAAGATATGCAAGAATGCATAATAGATTGGTCTTTAGGAAAAACTCTTTCGATTATTCTCCTAGCTATGTTTAATCAATAATTCAACTAGCCTCTTTTGATTACTTAAAAGAATCAATGAACTCAACCAATAATATAATGCAAAGATATCACGCGTTATGCCTCTCTCGATTACGTAAACTAGTGAATATAGATGTAACAGTTAAATCATCCAAAAATGCTTCAATACATAAAACTAGAGTTATAATCCACAAACAATCAGCAATACACCAAATCCATCAAACCCTAAAAGGAACTACTCCATAATCGTGGAGAAATTCATCATAAATATAATTAAAGTATAGGAAAATATAGATTGGATCCAAACTCGGGTCTTGAGTGAGGAGGAATGATCAAATCCTTGTGCTTGTGTTCTTCCAACTCTTCCTTAGCTTCCTTAGGTCAAAAGTAAGTCAAAAGTCCAGAAAATAACGTTTTTCCATGTACTATACAAACTAGGGTCGGGCCCAAACGAAATCACCCTTTCCTAGCCGAAAAAGGAAAACTTTCAAACTTATTACTTTTATTGCGAACTGACAGAATTTTGTACTGTCGGTACGCACTATGCCTATCATTAGTGTATTTTTCTGTCAGACCCAAAAAAATTTTCTTCTCAAATTTATGACGCACATTTACACTGATGCGTTGCAAAGTGCTACACATAGTATGTTTCATTAGTGCATTTCCTCAAAGTGTTGCTTCTGCCTTGATTTTTGGCATACCAAAACCTATGAAATATGGATTGTCAAACAAAGCATCTAAGGCTCTCCAAACACTTCAGCTGCTAGAATGATCAAAGTAGGAGAAATGTGGTCTCCTTGTTTAACACCCCTAGAAGACATGAAAAAGCCATTGGCCTGCCCATTTAAAAGTACTTAATACCAGTTATTGGACACTAATCCGAATATCCTGTCAATTAAAATCTCTCCAAACCCCATTTTCCTTAGCACCTTTGTCAAAAACAGCCATGAAACTCTATCTTAAGCCTTTGCCACGTCCAATTTGATGACCACATTAGATGGCTTCCCTCTCAAACTTATGTCAGTTATGATCTCCTAAGTAGAATATTTTCCATTATACTCCTCCCCTTAACAAAGCCAGCCTGATTAGGAGAGATTAATGAAGGCAGTAGCTCTACTAACCTCTCATAGATCACTCTTGATATGATCTTGTTGGAGAAGTTGCTCAAACTGATTGGCCTTTATGTCTGAAAATGTAGCAACATTCTTCTTCTTTGGAAGCAACACAAGGTTTGTGTATTTGATGAACTTTGGGAGTTCTGCACCACAGAAAAAGGCCCTAACCCTATTAAGCATATCATCACACATAACTTCCCAGCTAGCATAATGAAACTGGCTAGTAAATCCATCTGGACCACTGGCACTATCACCATTCAAGCCAAACACTGCTGCCTTAACCTCCTCCATGGTTGGTTCTTCCCACAACATTGCATTCTGATAATGAGAAACCATGCTATGAAGATGCTGAATAATATCCAAGTGAGTAGGAATCCTTTCTTGTGTGAACTGAGCCCGGAAAAATCTATTGCCTCCGTTGCCATAACCTCTTGTGATGCAAGCCATATATCATTTCTATCCAAAATTCTTGATAACTGAAGCCTATTCTCCTTGCCTCTTACATGAGCATGAAAGAATTTGTTGTTTCTATCTTCATCCTTAAACCACTTCATTCCAGCCTTTTGTCTCCAAAACTCCTCTTTAAGATAATAGTATCTTGTAAGATCAGCTTCTACCTTGTGCATTTTAGTTCTTTTCTAGGCTGTTGGATTAAATTCAAACTCAATCACATGCACCTTAATTACATCCTCCAGTGATGCAATCTGTTTAAAAATGTCTTTAATTATCTCCTTGCTCCAAGCTGCCAATGCAGTCTTCACCTTCTTCAGCTTACTTTGAAAAAAATAAATAATGGATTCCCCATGGTATGAGTTACCCAATTCTCCTTCACCGCCTTCAGAAAGGTCTCATGCTTGGTCCAGAAGTTCAAAAGCTTGAATGGTTTCTTAACATAGTCAGTGTCAATGTTGCAAGACAATAATAGAGGGGCATGGTTAAAACCATACATGATTTGGTTTTCAACCTCAAATGCTGGGAATAAATCTAAGAATTGTTGATTTGCAAAGAACCTATCAAGCCTCTTAAAGATGCAATCAATGTCAGACCTCCCATTCCACCAAGTATACAAACTGATGCAGGCCAGCCTGATCAAGCTGCGTTCATGCCTTGGAAGAAGCTACGTTCGTTCATGCCTTGGAAGAAGCTACATTCGTTTAGGCCTTGGAAGAATCTACATTCGTACCATGATTGCGCAATGATGGAAGAAGCGGGCAGTGTGTTGGATAAGACAAGAAATGGCGTTGGTTAGCCTTGGAGAAGGAGGGCCGTGCGACAATGCACTAGTTAAGGCCGAGATTTGAATGAACGCCTCAACTAGCTTGATGCAAGCCAACCTGATCAAGCTATGTTCATATCTTGAAAGAAGCTACATTCATGCTATGATTGCGCAATGATGGAAGAAGCGGGTAGCATGTCGGATAAGACAACAAAAGGCATGGGTTAGCCTTGGAGAAGAGCCAAGTGTTCACACATCTTGTGTTGGACGAGATATTTGTGGATGATGTATATTTATGTTTATTTTGTATTATTGTGTTTCTATGTAAGACATTAATTCTTACTTGATTCATCCTGTGTGGCGATTTTTTAAACTAAGCCAAATTGCGGCCTTTTTGTTAGTTATTTGTTTCCTAGTAGATTTAGGTTAACTAGTTATTCTTTTCCTATTTGATTTAGGTAAAGGCTCATTCTATATAAGCCTAAAGACTACATTATTTTCAGCACCTTACATTAATTTTACAAAGAAATTTCGGCCAAGCCTTTTGTGCTTTCAAACTTGTGACTTTAGCTTGTCCAATTTTGGTGTGATTCAAAATTGAACTTTTTTCCTTGTTTTTTCGAACAATTTGCAAGATCATCGTTATATTGAGGGTCGTTCGTATAGTATAGGTACTCTTTGATTTCATCAAGATGGTAAGTAGACTAGCTCCTACTTATTGTCTTGATAATTCATAGAGCATCTTGCTTCTATCTTTTATTTTCTTGTTTCCGCATTTAATATTGCATCAGTTGGTATTAGAGAAACTTTCGTTTATATTGCATCAGTTGGTATCAGAGCTTGGAACGGGTTTGTTTCTAGAATCCCAATCCTGTTCTTCGTGCCTTAGATTTAGGTTCTAATTCATAAATTTCGTTTTTCATAAATTAAAAAAAAACGTGACCAAAAAAAAAGAAGAAAGAAAAATCGAAAGTTGATAGTTGATTGAAGTTGTTAAATCATCTAAGGATTGATGTCTTGAAGATAAATTGATAAAGAAACGTTCTTGAACCAAATCTTGAAGTTCTTGATCGTTAGAAACCGATAATCTTGAAATCTTGAAACTCTAGTTGAAATCTTGAAGGTGCATGATTGAATCTTGAAAATCTTGAAGTAAATTGGATTGCTAGAAGAATTATCAATAGTTCTTGGGTGGATTCTTGAAGTTCTTGGACGCCAATTTGTTGTTCTTGAAGCTAGTTCACGTTAATCTTGGAGTTCTTGAAGTTCTTGGATATCAATTTGTGGTCTTGAATTATTTAACATTAATATTGGGAATTCTTGAAGTTCTTGAACGCCCAAAATTGTTGTTCTTAAAGGTATTCACGTGAAACTCAAGAATCTTGAAGTTCTTGGGGTTAAAATTGTAGTTCTTGAAGAGTTTTACGCTGTTCTTGAAGAGGTTCTTGAATCCTCAAACGTTCTTAACCAGCTTGCCTTGAATTCTTAAAGTTCTTGAACTTTAATTTGTTTTTCTTGAAAGAGTATTGTTGAAAAATGTGGAAGAGGGCCTAAAAAGTGTAAGGGAGGCCGAATTTGGGAGGAGAAAGAGGAGGAATAGGAAACCCTAATTCTAGTCCAAGAAGGAAACAACTCCCAATCCAGAGGGGAGAAGTTTCAAGAAGTTGAAAACCTAGTTGGACAGGGAGAAGGGGGGCGAATTTGGGTTGGGAAAGGAGAAAGGGGGCCGAATTTCCTAAGAGGGGAGGAGAGAGAATTGATCTTCTCCAAACTAGAGTAGGAAAGCCTCTAAAATTTCCTTAATTATTGTATTTCGAAATTCTTCCTTGATTACATTAATTCTAATTAGTAATTCTTAGGTAATTTCCGACTTAAGTAATTACTAATCTTTGAGCTTGTAGGACCTTGTGCTAAAACTTAGAATTTTCACTTTTTTAGATAATTCTTGGCTTCTTGTGCTCACTTAAAAAGCTAGCCGCCTATCGAGTCACATAATTTCACTCACCTCGAAGAAAACTATTGATCTTGTGAACTTGAAAGGTCTCTAAGGAACTTGGTCAATTAGAGGAAGCCAATTTGAAGACAATTGTGAAATCCTACCTGAAAATTTGAGTGAACCCGAGAGTAATTCAAAAAAAGTGTGAGAGAGTATTTTTGACTAACCTTAACACATTCTCTAGTCTTGTTTCTTTTGCAGGTACATGGCTACGGAAGGCATCTTCTTATTTCTCCTAGTGCATCTTCTTTTCAGTGTCACAAATGCAAAGGCTATGGACATTTCGCTAAGGATTGTCCAACACGGAGGACCATGTTAATTCTTGATGAAGGTATTGTGTGTGAAGAATAAAGTGAAGAGGAGATTGAGGAAGATAAGGAGGCGGAATTGGTTGAGTGCGATGAAGAAGAGTTAGAAGATGAGGGTGTGAATATGTTCCTAGTGGTGCGTAGGAACTTGAGTACTATGAACGTAAAGGAGGAAGGAGATGTGCAGTGTGAGAACTTTTTTCATGCTAGATGTAGGGTGAAGAGAAAGATGTGCTCGATGATAATTGATTCAGGCAGTTGCACTAATGTAGTGAACCACACGTCGATGACTCAACTTGACATACCTACGATAAAACATCCCCATCCCTATAGGTTGCAGTGGTTAAGCGAGTGTGGTGAGTTGAAGGTAGTAAGGCAGGCGCATATTAAGTTCAAGGTGAGAGCTTATCAAGATTAAATCTTGTGCAATGTAGTGCCTATGCAGGCGTGCCATTTACTGTTGGGCAGGCCTTGGCAGTGTGATAGGTGTGTTGATCATGATGGAAAGGCCAACACTTATACGGCCAAGCTGGAGGGCAAGAGTTATGTACTTAGGCCCTTAACACCGCAAAAGGTTAGTGATGATTACAAATGCATGCGGGAACTGAAAGAGGCGACTAGAAATAAGGCTCCAATGGAGACAAAAATCGAAGCCGTGAGCCCTGCTAGCACATTGACCCTGCCAGGTAATATTTGTGCCATGATGCAACCAGGTGAGTATTTGGTAGGTAATGATAGTTCTAAACTCTTAATTTGCCTAATTCATAAGGGTGTTTACTTGAGTTCCAATGATGAAGTTTCTACTAACGTTCACACCTTGCCTAGTGTTGTTGATTATGTTTTGCAGGAATATGTGGACATGTTTGCCCCGCGAGGAGTTGGTCCATTCCAAGTGTTGCAAGATATCAATAATAACGCCTATGTTATAGACCTACCTGGTGAGTATAGTGTTTCTAAGATATTCAACGTTTCTGAATAACTCCTTGTGTTGCAGGTAGTGCTGCTTTGAAAGATGAAGATGGTTCGATTTCGAGGATGAAATCTTCTCAAGAAGGGGAGAATGATGCAGGCCAACCAGATCAAGCTACGTTCATATCTTGGAAGAAGCTACTTTCATGCTATGATTGCGCAATGATGGAAGAAGCGGGTAGCATGTCGGATAAGACAAGAAAAAGCATTGGTTAGCCTTGGAGAAGAGCCAAGCGTTCACACATCTTGTGTTGAACGAAATATTTATGGATGATATACATTTGTGTTTATATTGTATTATTGTGTTGCTATGGATACATTCATTCTTACTTGTTTGGTCCTGCGTGATTATTTTTTAAACTTAGCCAAATTGTGGCCTTTTTGTTAGTTATTTGTTTCCAAGTTGATTTAGGTTAACTAGTTATTCTTTTCCTAGTTGATTTAGGTAAAGGCTCAATCTATATAAGCCTAAAAACTTCATTATTAAGGACCTTACATTAATTTTACAAAGAAATTTCGACCAAACCTTTGTGCTTCCAAACATGTGACTTTAACTTGTCCAATTTTGGTGTGATTCAAAATTGAACTTGTTCCTTTGTATGATAGAACAATTTGCAAGACAATCGTTGTCTTGAGGGTCGTTCGTATAGTAAAGGTACTCCTTGATTTCATGAAGAAAGTTAGTAGAGTAGTTTCTACTTGTTGTCTTGATAATTCATAGAGTGTCTTGCTTTTATATTTTGTTTTCTTGTTTTCGTGTTTAATATTGCACCATAGCTCTTATTAGTTATTTGCGTAGTTAATCTTGAATAAGACAATGGCACTTATTTCGCCCTGCGTGGTCACTTGACACTTAGCTAAATTATTGGCCTTTTTACTAGTTATTCTTATCCTAGTTGATTTAGATTAACTAGTTATTCTTTTCCTATTTGATTTAGGTAAAGGCTCATTCTATATAAGCCTAAAGACTACATTATTTTCAGCACCTTACATTAATTTTATAAAGAAATTTCGGCCAAGCCTTTTGTGCTTCCAAACGTGTGACTTTAACTTGTCCAATTTTGGTGTGATTCAAAATTGAACTTGTTTCCTTGTTTGATCGAACAATTTGCAAGATCATCGTTATCTTTATGGGCGTTCGTATAGTATAGGTACTCCATGATTTCATCAAGAAGGTAAGTAGACTAGTTCCTACTTGTTGTCTTGATAATTCATAGAGCGTCTTGCTTCTATCTTTTGTTTTCTTGTTTCCGCATTTAATATTGCATCAATTTTAGTACCTTACATTATTTTTATAAAAGACAATCGGCATCACTTTTCTCCCAAATATCGTGTGACTTTTAACTTGTCCAATTTTGGTGTGATTCAAAATAGAACTCGTTCCTTATTTGATCGAACAATTTGCAAGAAAATCGTTGTCTTGAGGGTCGTTCGTATAGTATAGGTACTCCTTGATTTCATCAAGAAGGTAATTAGTCTAGTTCCTACATGTTGTCTTGATAATTCATAGAGCGTCTTGCTTCTATCTTTTATTTTCTTGTTTCTGCGTTTAATATTGCATCAGTTGGTATCAGAGCTTGGAACGGGTTCGTTTGTACAATCCCAATCCTGTTCTTCGTGCCTTAGTTTAGGTTCTTTCTGTAATTCGTTTTTGATAATTAAAAAAAAACATGACAAAAAAAAAGAAGAAAGAAAAATCGAATGTTGATAGTTGATTGAAGTTGTTAAATCATCTAGGGATTGAAGTCTTGAAGATTAATTGATAAAGCAACGTTCTTGAACCAAATCTCGAAGTTCTTGATCGTTAGAGACCGATAATCTTGAAATCTTGAAACTCTAGTTGGAATCTTGAAAGGAGCACGTTTGATCTTGAAAGACTTGAAGTTCTTGCACGTCAAAGTTGTTGCTCTCAGAAGTAGTCACGTGAAACTCAAGAATCTTGAAGTTCTCGGAGTTAAAATTGTAATTCTTGAAGAGTTTTGCGTTGTTCTTGAAGAGGATCTTGAATCTTCTATCATTCTTAACGAGTCTTCCTTGAATTCTTTATGTTTTTGAATTTGTTGTTCTTGAAGGGAGTCTTGAAAAACGTGTAAGGGGGCCTAAAACGTGTAAGGAAGGCTGAATTTGGGAGGAGAAGGAGGAGGAATAGGAAACTCTAATTCTAGTCCAAGAAGGAAACAACTCCCAATCCAAAAGGGAGAAGTTTCAAGGAGTTGAATTCTATTTGGACAAGGAGAAGAGGGGCGAAATTGAGTTGGACAAGGAAAGGGGAGGAGAGAGAATTGGTCATCTCCAAATTAGAGTAGGAAAGCCTTTAATATTTCCTTATTTCTTGAATTTCGAATTTACTTCATTACACTACTTCTAATTAGTAATTCTTAGGTAACTTTCTACTTAAGTTAATTATAATCTTTGAGCTTGTAGGACCTCATGCTAAAACTCAGAATTTCCACTTTCGTAGATAATTCTTGGCTTCTTGTGCTTACTTAAAAAGCTGTCCGCCTATTGAGTTACATAAATTCACTCACCCCGAAGAAACTATTGAACTTGTGAACTTGAAAGGTCGCTAAGGAACTTGATCAACTAGAGGAAGCCAATTTGAAGACAAGTGCTAAATCCAACCCGAAATTTGAGAGAACCCGAGAGTCATTCAAAAAGTGAGAGAGAGTGTTTTTAAATAACCTTAACACATTCCCTAGTCTTGTTTCTATTGCAGGTACATGGCTACGGAAGAAGATAAGGTTGTGACCGACATTACTTTGGCCGACCTCTGGGCTGAAGTAAGGGCACCTAGTATCAAAGTGGAGAATCTTGAAAGAATCGTTAGTATTTGGGAGAATGCTGAGGAAGGAACTAGTGATGGTTCTACCTTAAGACCTGAACATGATCGTACTGTTTGTGAGGTGGAGAGTGATGAGGAGATTGAGGAAGATAAGGGGGCTGATTGGTTGAGTGTGATGATGAAATTTCTACTGACGTTCACCCCTTGCCTAGTGTTGTTAGTGATTTTTTGCACGAATATAAGGACATGTTTCCCGAAGAGATGCCAAGTGGACTACCTCCATTGAAGGGGATAGAACACCATATTGACTTTGTTCCGGGGTCACAAATTCCGAACAAATCCGCATATCGAAGCAATCCACAGGATGCTAAGGAGTTGCAACGACAAGTGGATGAGCTATTGACTAAGTGGCTAGTTTGAGAGAGTCTAAGTTCGTGTGTCGTACCCGTGATCTTGGTTCCAAAGAAAGACGACACCTGGAGGATGTGTACTGATTGTCGAGCCGTCAACAAGATAACGGTAAAGTATTATCATCCTATCCCTAGGTTAAATGACATGCTAGATGAGTTATGTGGTTCAAGTGTGTTTTCTAAGATTGATCTTAGGTCCGGTTACCGCCAAATCCGTATGAGACCGGGTGATGAGTGGAAAACTGCATTAAAGACCAAGTTTGGTCTATATGAATGGTTGGTGATGCCTTTTAGTCTCTCCAATGAACCTAGTACGTTCATGCGATTAATGAATCATGTGATAAAACCATTTCTAAATAAGTTTGTAGTTGTCTACTTTGATGATATCCTGATTTATAGTAGATGTTTAGATGACCATGTTAATCACTTAAGGCAAGTGTTTGAAGTATTGAGATCCGAAAAGCTATATGTTAGCTATAAGAAGTGTGCCTTTTGTTTTGAAAGAGTATGTGGAGCGTGTTTTGAGTGTAAAAGAACTAAGTCTATGTCTAATAATCATGGTTTGTATACACCCTTGCCCGTTCCTACTAGTCCTTGGGTAGATGTTTCGATGGATTTTGTGATGGGTTACCGCGATCTCGAGGTGGTCATGATAGCATCTATGTGGTTGTAGATAGATTCTCTAAGATTGCTCACTTCATTTCCTGTAGAAAATGTGATGATGCACAACATGTTGCTTCTTTATTTATTGCTAATGTATTAAAGTTGCATGGTGTGCCTCAAACTATTGTTAGTGATAGGGATGCTAAGTTTTTAAGTCACTTTTGGATGTGTTTGTGGGGTGCTCTTGGCACCAAATTGTTATTTTATACATCACACCATCCACAGACTAATGGTCAAACTGAGGTTGTTAATCACACCTCGGGAGCTCTTCTTCAAGCTTTGACCAATGGGAAGTTCGGCACTTGGGCTGACCGATTACCTATTATGGAGTTTGCATATAATAGAACTGTTCATCGCATGACTAGCATTACTTCATTTAAATGTATTTATGGTTTTAATCCTTTAACGCCATTTGATCTTGTTCCTTTGTCGAGAGATGCACTTATTAGCGTTGATGGCGAAAACCGGGCAGCCGCGTTGCTCGAATTTCATGCTAAGGTGAGGAAAAATTTGGAGGATGCTTATGAAATGGTAGCGGTCAAGAAGAATAAAGGAAGGAAAAGGCCGGACCTAAAGAAAGGTGACTGGGTTTGGGTGCACTTCCGCAAGGAACGATTTCCGAACCATAGGAAAGGGAAGTTGGCTCCGCGAGGAGATGGACCATCTCAAGCGTTGCAGAAGATCAATAACAATGCTTATGTCATAGACCTGGCTGCTGATTATGCTATTTCTAAGGCATTAAATGTCTCTGATTTCACTCGTTGTGCTGCTTTGAAAGATGAAGATGGTTCGATTTCGAGGACGAAATCTTCTCAAGAAAGGGAGAATGATGCAGGTCAACCTGATCAAGCTACGTTCATGCCATCAATGTTGGATAAGACAAGAAAAGGCATTGGTTAGCCTTGGAAAAGAGCCAAGCGTTCACACATCTTCTGTTGGACGAATTATTTGTTGATTGGGTACATTTGTGTTTATATTGTATCATTGTGTAGTTATTGAAGACATTAATTCTTACTTGTTTGGTCCTGCGTGACTATTCTTTAAATGTCGCAGAATAAGACAGATTTCTGGGCTGAGATCCGCGTCCAGAATGCGGACCGCATGTTAGGTCTGTGACGTAAATGCGATCGCAGACGTGTAGGCGTCAGACACGTGCGTCACTTATTTGCCGACCTTTAAAAAGGAGTATAAATCCAGTACTTCACCCTTATTTCAAACCTTAAAAATGAAATAGAACCCCTGCAACCCCTTTCTCAAAATCCCACAAAATCCCTAATCAATTTTCCCTCTCCTTCAAGTACTAATTGGGGAGAGAAATCTAGAGATTGCAGAACCAAGGGAAAGCCCCAATCGATTTTCCTCTCCTTCAAGCCCTAATTGGGAGTAAAACCTAGAGGTTAAAGAACCAAGTAAGAGGGCTGAGTTATCCAACATGCGAGGTAAGTTACTGCTCTCTTTCATACACCCTTTCTCCTGGAAATTCTTGGAAATTCGTTCTATGCATGTAAGAACTCACGGCATGGTGATCGGAAGCCGTGGGTTCAAGTTAGTTACTGGTAGTGGACTGGGTGTGGTTTGTTTTGGCTTGCTGTTGGGCTGCATGTTTTACTACTATTTTTGTGGGGTTTTGGAGGAAGAAGGGTGTGGAGAAACACCATATAAATTTAGGGTTGTGGTTAATAATAACTATAACGCTTAGAGGATAACGATAGAATCGTTTCTTTTATTGTAGACGAAGGAGTATGACTGTTGCATAGCTTGAAATTGGTACAGAGTGTACAAGGTATGTGAGACTGTCCCTTTCTTTTTTTTGCACGACTCTGATTATACACACTGCAATGAACGAGCCCTCAAAGATACTCTTCTCTTAGAAGCTAGAAGCGCTTATGTTGTTTCCCCTCTTATGGGAGGAGTGATGTGTGTTGTTTCTTCGACCTTACGTCATTTTGAAAGGTTTTGAAAGTCTGATTCCTATGAGTCCAGCATGCATTATCTATTTTACTCTACCGAGCCGCGCTATAGTCGGCCGGGTATGGAACCTATTGTGCAACTATACATATGTATATGTTTTACTCTATTTAGTCGTGCTATAGTCGACAACTATTTTACTCTACCGAGCCGCGCTATAATCTGCCGGGTATGGCACCTATTGTGCAACCACTGATCAGTTGGGTATGATGATGATGAGGCCCACAGAGGCGTATGTATATGATGATGTTGAGGCCCACGGAGGCGTATATATATATATATATATATGATGATTTTACAAAGGATATAAGTATATGCATATGCTGTTTCTAAGACATTAAATGTCTCTATTTTGACTCGTTGTGTTGCTTTGAAAGATGAAGATGGTTCGATTTCGAGGACGAAATCTTCTCAAGAAGGGGAGAATGATGCAGGTCAACCTGATCAAGCTACGTTCATGCCATCAATGTTGGATAAGACAAGAAAAGGCGTTGGTTAGCCTTGGAGAAAAGCCAAGCGTTCACACATCTTGTGTTGGACGAATTATTTGTTAATTGGGTACATTTGTGTTTATATTGTATTATTGTGTAGTTATTAAAGACATTAATTCGTACTTATTTTGTCCTGCGTGACTATTCATTAAACGTCACAGAATGAGACAGATTTCTGGGCTGAGATCCGCGTCCAGAATGCGGACCACATGTTGGGTCTGCGACGTAAATGCGATCGCAGACGTGTAGGTATCAGACACGTGCTTCACTTATTTGCCGACCTTTAAAAAGGAGTATAAACCCAGTATTTCACCATTATTTCAAACCTTAAAAATGAAATAGAACCCCTACAACCCCCTTCTCAATATCTCACACAATCCCTAATAAATTTTCCCTCTCCTTCAAGTACTAATTAGGGACAGAAATCTAGAGATTGAAGAACAAGGGAAGGCCCCAACTGATTTTCCTCTCCTTCAAGCCCTAATTGGGGGTAAAACCTAGAGGTTAAAGAACCAAGGAAGAGGGCTGAGTTATCCAAAATGCAAGGTAAGTTACTGCTCTCTTTCGTACATCCTTTCTCCTGGAAATTCTTGGAAATTCGTTCTATGCATGTAAGAACTCACGGGATGGTGATCGGAAGCCGTGGGTTCAAGTTATTTACTAGTAGTGAACTGGGTGTGGTTTGTTTTGGCTTGCTGTTGGGCTGCATGTTTTACTACTATTTTTGTGGGGTTTTGGAGGAAGAAGGGTGTGGAGAAACACCATATAAATTTAGGGTTGTGGTTAATAATAACTATAACGCTTAGAGGATAACGATAGAATCGTTTCTTTTATTGTAGACGAAGGAGTATGACTATTTCATAGCTTGAAATTGGTGCAGAGTGTACAAGGTATGTGAGACTGTCCCTTTCTTTTTTTTTGCACGACTCTGATTATACACACTGCAATGAACGAGCCCTCAAAGATACTCTTCTCTTAGAACCTAGAAGCGCTTATATTGTTTCCCCTCTTATGGGAGGAGTGATGTGTGTTGTTTCTTCGACCTTACGTCATTTTGAAAGGTTTAGAAAGTGTGATTCCTATGAGTCCAGCATGCATTATCTATTTTACTCTACCGAGCCGCGCTATAGTCGGCCGGGTATGGCACCTATTGTGCATCTATACATATGTATATGTTTTAGTCTATTTAGTCGCGCTATAGTCGACAACTATTTTACTCTACCGAGCCGCGCTATAATCTGCCGGGTACGGCACCTATTGTGCAACCACCGATCAGTTAGGTATGCTGATGATGAGGCCCACAGAGGCGTATGTATATGATGATGATGAGGCCCACGGAGGCGTATATATATATATGTGATGATTTTACAAAGGATATAAGTATATGCATATGCTGTTTCTAGGACATTAAATGTCTCTGTTTTGACTCGTTGTGCTGCTTTGAAAGATTATGATGGTTCGATTTCGAGAACGAAATCTTCTCAAGAAGGGGAGAATGATGCAGGTCAACCTGATCAAGCTACGTTCATGCCATCAATGTTGGATAAGACAAGAAAAGGCGTTGGTTAGCCTTGGAGAAGAGCCAAGCGTTCACAAATCTTGTGTTGGACGAATTATTTGTTAATTGGGTACATTTGTGTTTACATTGTATTATTGTGTAGTTATTGAAGACATTAATTTGTACTTCTTTGGTCCTGCGTGACTATTCTTTAAATGTCGCAGAATGAGACAGATTTCTGGGCTGAGATCCGCGTCCAGAATGCGAACCGCATGTTGGGTCTGCGACGTAAATGCGATCGCAGACGTGTAGGCGTCGACACGTGCGTCACTTATTTGCTGACCTTTAAAAAGGAGTATAAACCCAGTACTTCACCCTTATTTCAAACCTTAATAACGAAATAGAACCCCTGCAACCCCCTTCTCAAAATCCCACACAATCCCTAATCAATTTTCCCTCTCCTTCAAGTACTAATTGGGGAGAGAAATCTAGAGATTGAAGAACTAAGGGAAGGCCCCAACCGATTTTCCTCTCCTTCAAGCCCTAATTGGAAGTAAAACCTAGAGGTTAAAGAACCAAGGAAGAGGGCTGAGTTATCCAACATGCAAGGTAAGTTACTGCTCTCTTTCGTACATCCTTTCTCCTGGAAATTCTTGGAAATTCATTCTACGCATGTAAGAACTCACGGGATGGTGATCGGAAGTCGTGGGTTCAAGTTATTTACTGGTAGTGGACTGGGTGTGGTTTGTTTTGGCTTGCTGTTGGGCTGCATGTTTTACTACTATTTTTGTGGGGTTTTGGAGGAATAAGGGTGTGGAGAAACACCATATAAATTTAGGGTTGTGGTTAATAATAACTGTAACGCTTAGAGGATAACCATTGAATCATTTGTTTTATTGTAGACTAAGGAGTATGACTGTTGCATAGCTTGAAGTTGGTGCAGAGTGTACAAGGTATGTGGGACTGTCCCTTTCTTTCTTTTGCACAACTCTGATTATACACACTGCAATGAACGAGCCCTCAAAGATACTCTACTCTTAGAAGCTAAAAGCGCTTATATTGTTTCCCCTCTTATGGGAGGAGTGATGTGTGTTGTTTCTTCGAACTTACATCATTTTGAAAGGTTCAGAAAGTGTGATTCCTATGAGTCCAGCATGCATTATCTATTTTACTCTACCGAGCCGTGCTATAGTCCGCCGGGTATAGCACCTATTGTGCAACCACTTATCAGTTGGGTATGATGATGATGAGGCCCACAGAGGCGTATATATATATATATATATATGTATATATATATATATATGATGATTTTACAAAGGATATAAGTATATGCATATGCACATCAGGAATCTCATGGTTAGTCGCCCTCAGAGGCACTCAGATGGTACAGGTTGTATGTTTCTCACCCCGAAACATATTATTGTTCTTATGTCATGTTTTCCTGCCTTACATACTCAGTACCTTATCCGTACTGACATCCGTTTATTTGTGGACGCTGCATGTCGTGCCGCAGGTCCGGACAGACATATAGACGAGGCTCCTCCACCATAGCAGGCTGCCCAGTTCAGCGGATATTGGCGAGATCCATCCTCCGGACTTTCTGTGGTCTTGGTTAGGCATTTTGGGCATATCGGAGCCCTGTTCCGACACGGGTTGCATCACTTATGTCTTGTAGAGGCTCATAGACAAGGGGTTGACTTATGTACAGTGAGATTGCCTTGTCAGCAATTGTATTTTGTTGTATAGTTTTTGCATTGCAGCCTTCTTGGCTATATTATATAAGTATGTATATTTCATTATCGGAAAGATCAAGCTGATTATGATTATTGTTTGCTATTTATACTAGCGTCGTCAGTCATTATAGACAATAAGAGAAGTTTAATGATAGGTACGTCGGCACTCGGCGAGTAGGGTCCGGGTGCTAGTCGCGGCCCTCCGGCATGGGTCGTGACAAAACTTGGTATCAAAGCAGGTGTGTCCTAGGAATTGTCTATGAGCCATGTCTACTAGAGTCCTGATTATGGGTGTGTAGCACGCCACATTTATAATCAGGAGGCTGCCTGACATTTAGGGTTGTTACTTTCTTCCTAAATCTAGATCGTGCGTAGAGTTGAGTTGTAAGCGTTCGTCCCTAACATTTGCCTTGTTTTCCTATAGCGATGCCTTCGACTAGGAAGCAAACAACTAGTAGACGGCTTGGTACAGATGCGGTAGAGGCTACCAGTCAGGTGCCCCAAGCTAGAGAAGGCCAAAGTGAGCCTCAGAGTGAGATGCCGTCTCGGACCTCCTCTACTCCGCCTTCCCCAGAGAACATTAGAAGCCGCCCAGATCTCCAGTTCCTCTATCTGGTACTACAGACCAGGACTTGCGGACTGTGGTACAGTTGTTGACTAGCTTGGTAGCTTCTCAGACTCAGAGGCAGAATACTGGTGCTGTTGATAGACCGGTTAGTGCCAGAGTTCGTGATTTTATTAATCTCGATCCCCCAGTGTTTACCAGGTTAGACCCCAAGCAGGACCCGCTGACTTTTATTGATTAGATTCATCGCGCACTGCGAGTTATGCATGCTAGTGATACGGAGGCAGTAGAGTTGGCCTCTTATCGGTTACGGGATTTAGCAGTTTTCTGGTATGATAGTTGGGAAAGATCCAGGGGTCCGAATGCTTCCCCACCTGTGTGGAAAGAATTTTCTGAGGCTTTTCTTCGTCACTACCTGCCAGTTGAGGTACGACGAGCTAGAGATGATAAATTCTTGAACCTTAGATAAGGCAACATGAGTGTGCGAGAGTATAGTATGCAGTTTCATTCTTTAACAAGGTGTGCTCCCCATATGGTGGCCGAGATGAGTGATAGGGTTCATTTGTTCGTGAACGGATTGGGACCGCATCTAATAAATGAGTGCACGACAGCCTCCTTGATAGAGGGCATGAATATTTCCCGTATTCAGGCTTATGCCCAGACCCTAGAGGATCGCAAGCGCCAGCAGAAGGCAGATAGGGAGCAGGATAGGAGCCAGCATAAGAGGACGAAATTTGCAGGGTATTCTGGTGACTTCAGAAGTAGTGTCAGGCCCCAGTCTTCAAGGAGTTCAGCGCCACCTGTAGCTAGTTCCCCTTCACAATTTCAAAGACCTCGATATGATTGACTTACCTATTCGGGTCCAGGTTAGAGTTCGCGGGCATCAGGCTCGCAACATCACAGGGATACTAGTCAGACAAGGCCCCTAACACCACGTTGTGATCAGTGTGGCAAGGCCCATTTTGGAGTATGTCGTCGAGGTTCTGATGTATGCTATTCTTGTGGACAGCCTGGCCATATAAGGCGAGATTGTCGTAATAGAGGAGGTGATGGTATGGTTTAGCCGGTTGGACCTGCGTCTGGTTCTTCCTCATCAGTTCGACCTCCAGCACGGGGTTTCCAGCAGCCGATGGGTCATTGTAGGGGTAGAGGCACAGTGCCGAGTTCGAGTGGTACTCAAAATAGAATTTATGCTCTAGCAGGTCAACAGGATCTCGAATCGTCCCCGGATGTTGTTATAGGTATACTGTCTGTATTTTCTTATGATGTATATGTGTTGTTTGATCCGGGATCTACATTATCACATGTTACACCCCTTGTTGCAGATAAGTTTGGCGTCGAACCCGAATTAATAAGTAAACCATTTGCGGTATCTACTCCAATAGGAGATTCTGTGGTTGTTAAGAGAGTATATAGAGGTTGCACCGTGACGATTTGGGGTCGTCAAACCTCAGCGAATCTATTTGAGTTAGCAATGGTTGATTTCGACGTGATAATGGGAATGGACTGGTTGGGCTCATGCTATGCAAATGTCGATTGTCATACGAAGATGGTTAAATTTCAATTTCCTAGTGAACTCATCCTTGAATGGAAGGGGAATATTGTTTCGCCAAAAGGTAGGTTTATTTCCTATCTTAAGGCAAGGAAAATGATCTCAAAGGGTTGCATCTATCATCTTGTTCACATTATGGATGCAAATGTGTAGTCACCTACTTTACCATCAATTCCCGTAGTCCATGAATTTCCAGATGCTTTTCCAGATGAACTCCTAGGTCTTCCTCCTGAAAGGGAGATTGAGTTTAGCATTGATGTGTTGCCCAACACTCACCCGATTTCTATCCCTCCATACAGAATGGCCCCAGCAGAGTTGCGAGAGTTGAAATTGCAGTTGAAGGACTTGCTGGATAAGGGCTTCATTAAGCCTAGCACTTCACCTTGGGGTGCGCCAGTCTTGTTTGTGCAGAAGAAATACGGGTTGTTGAGGATGTGTATCGACTATCGACAGTTGAATAAGGTTACTATAAAGAATAAATATCCACTTCCAAGGATTGACGATCTGTTCGACCAACTTCAAGGTGCCAAATATTTTTCCAAGATTGACCTACGTTCAGGGTATTTCCAGGTGAGAGTCAAGGAGAAGGATATTCCAAAAATAGCCTTTCGGACGAGATATGGGCATTTCGAATTATTGGTAATGTCGTTCGGGCTAACAAATGCCCGACAGCTTTTATGGATCTCATGAATGCCGTATTCAGGCCTTATCTTGATGTGTTCATGATTGTATTCATTGATGACATTCTAGTGTATTCCCGTTCAAAGACAGAACATACGGGTCACTTGCGGATAGTATTACAGACCCTTTGGGATCGCAAGTTATATGCGAAGCTCCCCAAATGTGAATTCTGGCTGAACTAGGTTGCATTCCTAGGCCGTGTAATATCTGATGAGGGTATTAGTGTCGACACTCAGAAGATCGACGCAGTGAAGAGTTGCCAAGACCCACAACACCGTCAGAAGTCCACAGTTTTCTAGGGCTAGCAGGATATTATAGGAGGTTTGCGGAAGGGTTTTCCTCTATATCGGCACCATTGGCTATGTTAACACAGAAAGCTACCAAGTGCCAATGGTCCGACGCTTGTCAACGTAGTTTCTAGGAGCCAAAAAACCGGTGATCTCCGCGCCAGTGCTTACTCTCCCAGAGGGAACAGAAGGATATATGGTATATTATGATGCTTCAGGTGTAGGTTTGGGATGCGTATTGATGCAACATGGGAAGGTGATTGCTTACGCATCAAGACAATTGAAGAAGCATGAAAAGAATTATCCAACCCATGATTTGGAATTGGCTGCAGTAATATATGCTTTGAAGATATGGCAGCACTACTTATACGGCGTCCATGTTGACGTCTACACAGATCACAAGAGTTTGCAATACATCTTCAGTCAGAAGGAGTTGAATTTGAGACAGCGACGTTGGCTCGAATTACTGAAAGACTACGATGTCTAGATATTGTATCATCCCGGTAAAGCCAATGTTGTGGCAGACACTCTCAGCCATAAGTCAATGGGAAGCTTAGTACACATCGAAGCAGATAAATGGGAGATAACTAAAGAGCTTCATCAGCTAGCCAATATGAGAATCAAATTTTGAGTAGGGTCCGGTGCCAGTTGCGACCCTCCGGCTTGGATCGTGACACATACATTGGAATAGCAGACAAACAAAACAAAACGAATCATCAATGAATAAGAAAGAAAACTGCAATTCGCCTTTAATACAATGAAATGTAATACAATTCACCCTTTTTCCTCCAGTAACCTCTTGTTGCAGGCGTGCAACCCGTTCCCACTTACAGTAACCTCTTGTGGCAGGCGTGCCACCTGCTCCCACATACATCACATCCCGTGGCAGGCGTGCCACCCGCTCTCACTTACAGTAACCTCTTGTTGCAGGCGTGCAACCCGTTCCCACTTACAGTAACCTCTTGTGGCAGGAGTACCACCCGCTCCCACATACATCACATCTCGTGGCAGGCGTGCCACCCGCCCCCACTTACAATATATATACTGTGGTAGGTGTACCACCCGCTCCCACTTTCATAGTATCTCGTGGCAGGCGTGCCACCCGCTCCCACTTTCATCATCACAACGATCACAAGAAATCCCGGCAAGAGAACAAATCAACAGAACAACTTCCCAGTAAAGGAACAAATAACAGCAAACAATCATCCTGGCCAGGGGGAATTCAGCTATAACCAAACCAAACTTGACTCCTATTTAGCTCGATCAATGTTAGTACTCAATTACAGTCGACGCTCTACAATTAACCTCCCAACCCAATTATCATTTTATTAACTCTAGACACGACTCTACTAATGTGACACTGGACCTCTTAAACCTCTACGAACTTTTTAGACACTACCCACAATTTTGACACTGGACCCTTGAAACTCCTACGAACTCCTTACCTAACTAGTCTAGAACCATAACCAAAAGGAACAACTAAAATGAAGAAACCTTGTGGTAGGCGTACAACCCGCCCACAATTCACAATATCTTGTGGCAGGCGTGCCTCCCGCTCCCACATGCAACACATCATACCAAATCAAGGATAATATTCAACAATTCGAAACAATAGTCGCACAACGATTATCCATATACGACCCACGGTCATGCATGACACCAACATATAGGCACTCATCACCATGCCTATACGTTGTTCTCAACAAGGAGCAATTTAACAAACAAGACATGATTTCTAATCCCTCAAGCTAAGGTTAGAACAAACACTTACCTTGCTTCGCAATAACTTCCTAGACTTCCAAAAATTCTTCGAGACCAACCTGTTAGGAACGCTCACAAACTTTAGGCGAACTCAATTGGAGCTAACAAGCTACAACTTGATAGGGTGCCTTAACTCAACTGCAATTCTTGCCACAATTTGCAGCAATTTGAGCTGGGCCTTTGGTGTTAGAGAGTGGGGTTTCTTGTAATAGATGTAGGGGTTTGAAGGGAGTGATTCTACGGTATTTTCTCAGCTTAAATTGGGGCTATTTTCCGGCGGGTTGCAGTTGGTTCTTGGTGGGTTTAAATGGGGAAAGATGGGCTGGTAAATGGGAGGTTGATGACTATAATTTGGATATGTTTCTCACGGATTTTGGGGTTGTTTTCAAGGTGATTTAGAGGTTGATTTGCTGGGGTTTGAGGGTGTTTTGGTGAGTTTTTCTGAGGTAATTGATGAAATATGGGGGTTTTTGCATGTTAGGGTTCCTAGTTCCTATTTATAGTGGGTCAAAATTCGGGAAAAAATAAAATTTCTGGTGTCCAGAATGCGATCGCATTCTGGTCGCAAACTCAACATGTGGTCCGCATTTGGACCGCATTTCTGACATGGCATTTGGCCTAAGACTCTGCCTCATTCTGCGATTCCACTGTGAGATTTGTGGTCCGCATTTTAGAAATGCGGTCTGCATTTCTCACCGCATTTTTGACATAAAACTTGTCCAGTTCTCTGTTCCAATTTGCGATACAGGAAGCGCAATTTGCGGTCCGCATTCTTGAAATGCGGTCCGCATTTCAAACAGCATTTCTGACATGAACCTTTTCCCAGAAATCTGTCCAAGTATGCGACGCCCATGTAAGATATGCGGTCCGCATGTTAGAAATGCGACCGCATATCCTGCATTACTTGCCTTTTTGAACTCTTTTCTTAATTATTAGATTCTTATACCTCATACCCCGCAAGAATGTTAAAATTGCATAATTACAAAGAGGGATTTGCACTTAAAACAAGCCAAGTCTAAAAAATTAATATCTTATGTGTTTCTACAGCACATGGGGCCGTTACATTCTCCCCCTCTAAGACAATAGTTCGTCCTCGAACGGGCAAGATAAAAAAGTATTTGAGTCGGGGAAAAGACGTCGATAATGGCTCCGCATATCGGACTCGGACTCCCAGGTCAATGCCTCAGGAGGCTGACCTCTCCACTGAACACGAACAGAAGGAAAACTCTTCGATCTTTGTTGATGGACTTGCCGGTCTAGAATGGATACCGGTTCTTCCTCATAAGACAAGTCCTTGTCCAGCTGAATGGTGCTGAAATCTAGCACGTGAGTTGGGTCGCCGTGATATTTCCGGAGCATGGACACATGAAAAACTGGATGCACGACTGATAAGCTTGGCAGCAATGCAAGCCTATAAGCCACCTCCCCTACTCGATCAAGAATTTCGAACGGACCAATGAACCTAGGGCTAAGCTTGCCCCTCTTCCCAAATCTCATCACACCTTTCATAGGCGACACCCAGAGTAATACCCGCTCACCAACCATAAAGGACATATCTCGTGCCTTACGATCCCCATAGCTCTTTTGCCTGGACTGAGCTGTACGAAGCCTTTCTTGAATAATTTTGACCTTGTTCAAGGCCTCCCGAACCAGATCTGTGCCTAACAATCGAGCCTCTCCCGGCTTAAACCACCCAACCGGAGTTCGACACCGCCTACCATATAATGCTTAATAAGGAGCCATCTGATGCTTGACTGGTAGCTGTTATTGTAGGCGAACTCTGCTAATGGCAAAAACTGGTCCCACGACCCTCCAAAGTCAATAACACAAGCTCGGAGCATGTCCTCTAATATCTGAATAGTCCGCTCGGACTGTCCGTCCGTCTGAGGATGAAACGTTGTGCTTAACTCAACCTAGGTGCCCAACTCCCCTTAGACTGCCCTCCAAAAACGCGAAGTAAACTACGTACCTCGGTCCGAAATAATAGATACTGGCACACCATGAAGGCGAACAATCTCCCGAATATAAATCATGGCTAACCTCTCAGATGAATAGGAGACTGCCACCGGGATGAAATGTGCTGACTTGGTCAGCCTGTCAATAATGACCCAAATTGCGTCGAACTTCTTCCGGGTCTACGGAAGTCCAATAACGAAATCCATAGTGATTCGTTCCCACTTCCACTCAGGGAGTTCAATTCTCTGGAACAGTCCACCAGGTCGCTGATGCTCACACTTGACCTGCTGGCAATTCAAACACCGAGCCACGTACGCAACTATATCCTTCTTCATTCTATGCCACAAATAATGCTGTCACAAATCCCGATACATCTTAGCGCCGCCCGGATGAATAGAATACCTAGACCTATGGGCCTCTTTCAAAATTAACTCCCGAAGTCCCTCTACATTGGGCACACAAACTCGACCCTGTAATCTCAAAATTCCGTCGGCGCCTAAGGTGACCTGCTTGGCACCCCCTCGCTGCACCGTGTCCCTAAGAACACACAAATGAGGATCATCAAACTGTCGATCACGTATTCGTTCCAACAATGAGGAATGAGCGACCGTGTAAGCTAATACCCGATTAGGCTCAGAAATGTCCAATCTCACAAATCGATTGGCCAAAGTCTGAATGTCCAAAGCAAGTGGTCTTTCACTGACAGGAATATAGGCAAAACTTCCCATACTGGCCGACTTTCTACTCAAGGCATCGGCCACCACGTTGGCCTTTCCCGGGTGGTATAGGATAGTGACATCATAGTCCTTTAACATCTCCAATTACCTCCTCTACCTCAAATTTAGTTCCTTTTGCTTGAACAGATACTGAAGGCTCTTATGATCCGTGAACACCTCACACAGCACGCCATACAAGCAGTGCCTCCAAATCTTCAAGGCGTGAATTATGGCCGCCAATTCTAAATCATGCACCGGATAGTTTTTCTCATGAACCTTCAACTGCCTCGAAGCATAGGCAACGACCTTGCCCTCTTGCATTAGCACTGCACCAAGCCCAATGCGAGAGGCATCACAATAAACTGTGTAAGGCCCTGAGCCTGTGGGCAAAACTAACACTGGTGTCGTGGTCAGAGCTGTCTTGAGCTTCTGAAAGCTTGCGTCACACTCATCCGACCAACTAAACTGGGCACCTTTCTAGGTCAACTTGGTCATCGGGGCTGCAATAGATTAAAACCCCTCCACAAACCGACGATAGTATCCTGCCAATCATAAGAAGCTCCGGATCTCTGTAACTGATGCTGGCCTAGGCCAGTTCTTGACTGCCTCAATCTTTTTCGGATCAACCTGAATACCCTATGCCGATACAATATGTCCCAGAAATGTAACCGAACTCAACCAAAATTCACACTTTGAAAACTTAGCATACAACCGACTATCCCTCAAGGTCTGAAGAACCACTCTGAGATGCTGTGCATGCTCCTCCTGGCCGCGGGAATATACCAAGATGTCGTCGATGAAAACTATCACGAACGAATACAGGTAAGGTCTGAACACTCAGTTCATCAAGTCCATAAAAGCTGCTGGGGCATTAGTCAACCCAAATGACATAACCAAGAATTCATAATGCCCGTACCGAGTACGGAAAGTTGTCTTAGGGACATCGGATGCCCTAATCTTCAACTGATGATAGCCAGACCTCAAATCAATCTTTGAATATACCCTGGCACCCTGGAGCTGATCAAACAAATCATCGATCCTCGGCAATGGGTACTTATTTTTGATTGTAACCTTGTTCAATTGTCGGTAATCGATGCACATTCTCATTGACCCGTCCTTCTTTTTAAGAAATAACACGGGCGCACCCCAAGGTGAAACACTGGGTCTAATGAAACCCTTCTCGAGCAAGTCTTGCAACTGCTCTTTTAATTCTTTTAACTCTGGCGGGGCCATGCGATACGGCGGAATATAAATGGGTTGACTGCCCAAAGCCACATCAATGCAAAAGTCAATATTCCCGGCAGGTCGGATGGGAAAACCTCGGGAAACTCATGAACCATGGGCACAGATTCAATAGAGAGGACCTCAGCACTGGAATCACGAACATGAGCCAGATAAGCCAAACACCCCTTCTCAACCATACGTCAAGCCCTCATATAAGAGATAATGCTACGGGTGGAATGACTAGGAGTCCCTTTCCACTCCAAACGGGGTTTACCCGGTAAAGCTAAGGTCACAGTCTTGGCATGGCAATCCAGGATGGCGTGGTAAGGTGATAACCAATCCATTTCCAATATGACATCAAAACCAATCATGTCCAAAAGCAATAAGTCTACGCGGGTCTCAAAACCCCCAATCACTACCGCACAGGAACGATGGACTCGATCTACCACAATGGAATCACTCACCGGGGTAGACACATAAACGGGAAAACTCAATGAATCACTAGGCATTGCCAGATACGGTGCAAAATAAGAGAAGACATACGAGTAGGTAGACCCTGGATCAAATAATGCCGAAGCATCGTTATCACAGACCAGAACCGTACCTGTAATCACTGCATCTGAAGCCTCTGCCTCGGACTGGGGTGGGAAGGAATAACATCAGGGCTGAGCCCCACCGCCCTGAGCCACATCTCTAGGATGGCCTGCTGCTGCTGGCCCCCACCTCTGCCGACCTGAGCTCCACCTCCAGTACCCCTACCTCTACCTCTAGCACCTCTACCCCCACTTCTAGCTACCTGGGCGGGCTGCGGAACATTTGTGCATGTGTAATAACATGAGAATCCTGGTGTGGAGAATTGCTTAAAGCACGACGGCAATACCTAGCAATGTGCCTCGTGTCGCCACACATGTAACAAGCCCTATGATGCCGACTCGGGAAACTCTGTAGCGGTTGTGCACTGACAGACTGCTGATCGGAATACTGCATCTGAGTACCGCGATTACTGAAGCATTGTGAGAAACTCGGAAAGCTGACTGAAAGGGCCTAGGAGGATGGCCTCTACCATATGAATCTCTGCTTCCAGACGAAGTACCAATGAATCTGCCTGAATGATGGGGTCTCTTACCCGACCCATGACCACCTCCATGTGACAGAACCATCTCGACTCCGCGGGCCATATTGACCGCTTCCTGAAATGTAATCTCACTACCAGTCACCCTAGACATCTGAAGGCGAATTGGCTGAATGAAACCTTCAATAAATCTCCTCACCCTCTCCCTCTCTGTAGGAAGTATGATGAGAGCATGCTGAGCCAAATCGATGAACCTGGACTCATACTGGGTAACTGTCATGGATCTCTGTTGAAGGCGCTCAAACTGTCTCTGATATGCCTCTCTCTGAATGACGGGGAGAAACTTCTCGAGAAACAAATTTGTAAATTGTTCCCAAGTCAAAGATGGCAAACCGGCTGGTCTAGTCAAGCAATAATCCCTCCACCAAGTCTTGGCGGATCCTGATAGACAAAATGCCGCAAAGTCTACCCCGTTGGTCTCAACAATGCCCATATTCCTGAGGACCTCGTGGCAGCTGTATAGGAAGTCCTGGGGATCCTCCGAAGAAGCACCACTGAAGGTAGTAGTGAAGAGCTTGGTGAACCTATGCAGTCTCCATAAAGCATCGGCGGACATGGCCGCCCCATTGTCGGCCTGAGCTACTGCTCCGGCCTGGACTGTCACAGCTGGCTAACCGATGGAACCTGAGCCTGGGGAGCTACTTGCTCCGGGGTATGAATAGCAGGAGTCTGAGCCCCTTCTCCGGACTGATGAGTGGCTAGTGCTGCATGAAGTAAGCCTGCTCGTATGACATTTTCCATGAGGCCCACCAACCGGACCAAAGCGTCCTGGAGAATTGGGGTAGCAATAAACCCCTCCGGGACCTGAGCTGGGCCCACCGGAGCTGCTGGGGTCGGAACCTCCTCGTCAAGATCAATCTGAGGTTCCGCTACTGGTGCTGCTGCAGGAGGCTGAGTCCTGCCCCTGCCTCGACCCCTAGCAGGACCTCGGCCTCGCCCTCTGGCCCGCATGGGATCTATTGCTGGGGGCTCGGGCTGCGGAACGGTAGATGAGGAAGCTCGTGTTCTCGCAATCTGCGAAGGAACATAGTAGGAATCCAATTAGCATTTGAGAAGCAAACCGCACGACTAGAATGAACAAATGTGAAATTTTTTCTAACTTTGTAGCCTTTGGGGATAAATACAGACGTCTCCGTACCGATCCCTCAGACTCTACCGAGTTTGTCTGTGAACTGTGAGGCCTATGTAAACCTAGGGCTCTGATACCAACCTGTCACGTCCCGGATTTCCCACCCACGGGAGACGTGATGGCGCCTACTAGTGAAAGCTAGGCAAGCCAGTTAATCGGACTAATTACCACGTTTCTATTTACGAATTCATTACATCACCAATGCATCAACTAAAAAGCAGTAACTCAACAAGCGAAATAAACGCAAAGTGAATACTTTACACAACTATCTCCGATAAACTATCCACAACGGTCTATCTAAGATCCGGTGTCACAGTTTCACAGGTTATTTAAGAGTACTACAAACAGGGTCTGAAGAATATAACAAAATGTTATTTCTGGACTACATATAAGAAACAGATACAGGAAATGGACAGGGGACTCCAAGATCCGCGGACGTCTGCAGAACTACCTTGGGTCGCCCGAAAATCAAAGGTTGGAAGCTTCCTACTGTTCGTAGACTGCAGCACTGGGATCTGCACAAAGGAGTGCAGAGTGTAGTATCAACACAACCGACCCTATGTGCTGGTAAATGCCTGGCCTAACCCCGGTGAGGTAGTGACGAGGCTAGGACCAGACTCCAGATAAAGCTGTGCAATTTTAAGCATATATGTATCTACAGCAGAAGATAAAATACATAAACAATTTAAACGAGGAAAAGGAAAACATACATCAGAATAGCAGACAAATAAAACGAAACGAATCATCAATGAATAAGAAAAAAAAACCGCAATTCAGCCTTTAATACAATGAAACGTAATACAATATACCCTTTTTCCTCCAGTAACCTCTTGTTGCAGGCGTGTAACCCGTTCCCACTTACAGTAACCTCTTGTGGCAGGCGTGCCACCCGCTCCTACATACATCACATCCCGTGGCAGGCGTGCCACCCGCTCCCACTTACAGTAACCTCTTGTTGCAGGCGTGCAACCCGTTCCCACTTACACTAACCTCTTGTGGCAGGCGTGCCACCCGCTCCCACATACATCACATCTCGTGGCAGGTGTGCCACCCGCACCCACTTACAATATATATATATACTGTGGTAGGCGTACCACCCGCTCCCACTTTCATAATATCTCGTGGCAGGCGTGCTACCCGCTCCCACATACAATATATATGTTATAACCCATATTTGTATGTGTTAGATTACACCGTAAGATAGTTTACCTTGGTTCGAGAAGAGAATTACCTTTGAGACAATAAGAGTTTAGTCCTATTGGTCCTAAATGATGCAAAGGTGTATAAGGGCGGTTAACAAGTATTAGAGGATAAACGAGTTAAGGATGTTGTAGCTCGCATTTTTTGGAAAATCGAGAGGTGGTTAACATCACCAAGAGGTCATGTTTTAAGGTATTTGGATGATATGATATCCGTTTCATAAGTCTTGAAGTCGAAAGAGTTATGAAACAAAAGTCGACGAAAGTTGTCCTAACTTAGGTTCACAATTTTACTTAAACGATAGGTAAAATGTTTCTGCGATTTTCTCCCAATATACAAAAAATTACGGGGTGATCTACCTACCAAATTAAATGTTTATGAGTCTAGTTTCCAATGCTTCAAACCGTTTGTCAATACGATCTCGGAGTATTGAGATAATTGCATTTCCGTAGAACTGCGCAGGCTGGTAGGTGACAAGTAGGTGCATCACCTACTTGCCAAAATTAAGGGCAACAATTTAAAAGCCCCAAGTCGGTTAAGAGAGGGATTTTAAAAGCTTCTAAAGACAGTTAATTCACTATTATTTCACAGCCTCAAAACCGAAAAGAACCCCTGCAACCCCTCCCCAAAATAATACCACACAAACCCTAATTGATTTTCCCTTCTTTCAAGTTCTAGTTGAAGGTAAACCCTAGAGTTTGAGGAACCAAAGCAAGGGCTGATTTATCTA